>JANIHZ010000008.1:53802712-53820799 GCA_027478365.1 Erythroxylum rufum | reverse complement strand
TCAATCCTACTAACTTAGGCATAAATAAATAACTCCCAAAATTATTCCATTGAATTTCATAATTTATTTCAATCATGTTCAATAAAAATCCAACCAAAACAATTCATCATTCAAAACTTAATTTGAAATCATGCTAAATTCATCAAGACAAGTTCGGGGTCCAACATGCCTACTTTCGTTGCAGTCTTGTGCCCTACTGTTTCAGTTCTCTTTGAAGCTTACATCTGTGTTCCCTCTCTTCTTGCATACTTCGGACATCTCTGGCCATGTGTCCTTTCTCTCCACAATTGAAGCATGCTCCTGTCAATCGGTAACATTTCCCTCTATGAAACTTTCCGCAATGTTCACATTTGGGAACGGGTGGCTTATCCCCATCCCCCTTTTTGATGCCTCCCGCTGTAAAGGCTTGATGAGAAACAATAGAAGTTCTCATCAGTTTGGACCTGCTCGCGCCACTGCTCCTCTCCTCAGATTGCAAAGGGAAAGTCCTGACACTCCTCTCAAGCATAGAAGTACCACCTCCCCTCTTAAACTGTTCTCTCCCCTTTCTCTTTTTGTTCACGAAGCTCTTTATGTTCTCAACCGTCAAAGCCACTTCAACCAGTTGTTTAAAATCATAAAAATTCTGCAGCATCACTTTCTCTCTGATAGCTAGATGCAACCCGGATTAGAATCTACAACACTTAGCTGCCTCACTCATCATCATCTCTGCTGCATATCGGGATAATTGTGTAAATCGACGCTCATACTTACTCACCGTCATCTCCCTCTAGGTGAGACTTAGAAACTCTCTCTGCTTCTGCTGAACATATACCTCAGACATGTACTTCTTCTTAGACACTGCTAAGAAATCTTTCCATGCGAGCACTGACGGTCTCATCTAACTCCCTGGCACACTCTCCCACCAATGTAGAGCATCTCCCTGAAGTAAACTAGCAGAATACACAACCTTCTCATCATCCTCACAATCCATTTGATCTAGTATCCTCTCGGTCTTTCTCATCCAAGTCTCAGCTTTTTCTAAATCCGTGGTCCCATAGAAATCCACTGTCCTATACTTCCTAAGCTTATCAAACTGTTTCCCCTTCTTAGCTGGGGCCAGAGCAGAAGATTGTGGCATCTGGCCCATAGCCTGGGTAAATGCCTGAAACATCCTCGAATCTAATGGAGCAGGCACTTGCTCCTACGGAAGAGGAGATTCCTGCGTCTGAGATCGAACAGGCTCACTACCAGGCCCTACAGAAGCCTCGACATTTCCTGGGACTACTGACTCATCAGTACTCTCCTCCCTTGACGGAGAGTCAGGTGCAATCGATCCTTTCAATACTCCTCGTGTCCTTCTACGAGGTGACATTTTACTCCTTCAATGTAAACACTAACGATTAGCTTACATTTCATTTTAATCATAATTCCTACATGTATGCATGACATGCATGTCACTTAATGAAATTCAATCAATTCACAATGCAACAAGTAATCACATAGCATAACAATTCATCCTAATATGCATTCTAAGCCTAGGAAAAGCCTAAACTCTAATACAAAACAATGTTGAGCCCTGCTTTTGAAGCCCAATATTTAGAGTCATAAAACGTGAACAAACTCTTTTCTTCAACTTTAGGAAAGATTTTGGAAAAACTCAAATTTGAATTACTGTTTGAATTCTTCAAAAAATTTGTTCCCCATTGTCTTAAGTTTCTAACGACACAAAAATCATTCAATTTGGTTCAGAAATCTGAAAGTTATAGCCCAAACATTTTTGGACTATTATTAAACTGAAACAACATACTATACTCAACTTACTTCCGAAAATTGAAAGTCTTAGAGATTGAATTAAAATTCCATTCCTTTAGATAATTTGTAGTTCTATGTCTCTAATTTATATAGAAATAAGAATCATCTCATTTGGAGCTCTACAGATCAAGATATCATCAAAATAACTAAGTATGTTCAATAAAATATCTAATTCATACTCTTCCAACCGCATCCCTCACTCTCTTTATCAATCTTTTTCTAATCAACACCAAAGGCTACCAAATTTTATGGAGAGGTAGACAAATGCAGGAATCTACTGCTTCAAAAATCACTTCATTTAGAGGTCGGATGATGAAGTTATGGCCAAAAGATTCAAACATGATTTTGTCCTCAATCATATTGAACCTATCTTGGGACAACTGACATAACTTTCAATAGAGATATCGAATTAAGATCGTCGTAGGACGGTTTCAAAGAGAACTTCGAGTTCCACAATTTTGTGAAGACACCAAAGGGAGATATGGTCATCTAGAGGGCCAAAATTGGATGAGACGAAGTTTAGACTACATCAGACGATGGCTTGGTCAAAAGTGGAGCAAATGATGGCTTGGTCAAAAGTGGGTCAAACGATGGCTTGGTCAAAAGTGGGTCAGACAATGGCTTAGTCAAAGAAACATCAAAAGAAAGCTTGGTTTAAGAAGAACCAGATAAAGGTTCAGTCTAAGACGAACCAGATGAAGCCTCAGTCTAAGATGAAGCAGACGAAGGTTCTCATCACATACAACAAATTCTCATCCTTACTATAGTTGTCCCATATATACATCCTCTGCGATAACCTAACTTGTAATGGCCATAACTCTTGACTCTGATATTCAAAAATTGTATACTTTATATCGTTGGAAAGATAAAAAGATAAACTACAACTTCCTAGAAGACAACTTTGTCTAATTCAGCCTAGATGAATCCAGTTTTTTCCCTGAAGTCAAAATATAATTTCTACACTTATTAAAGACTTGAAATATGGTACAACTATAAGATAAATAAGCACATACACATTGGAAACTTCTTCAGTTCTCAATTTATTTCTAATTCAAGATGAAGTTCAAACATAGCTTTAATTACATATTAACATTATATCAAAGATTTAACATAAGATACAAAATACATGGGATGCTCAATATTGTATATGCTTATAAAGCATCCAAAAGTCTAGTCACTAACTTAGTTACAAAAATCTCTAATATCTTGGAGTTTCCGATGCCTGGCAAGCATCTTGTTTTGCAGTTCGGGAGTGAAAGATATGGGATGAGCTACAAAGCTCAGTGGCTAATATAATTCTAGCCATCAATAATTAGTCACATATTCAGGCATATGTACATATATATCCAACAATTCAAGCATTCTCCATCTATTCTAGCAATTCAAGCATTAATCAATTTAGCTCAAACTCGTAACACACAAAATAGACTTTAGCCACGGAAAAACCGAAGTTTACATCGTGAACAAAACGAGTCCAAATTCTCAGGATCTGGTAGCCTAAAGCGGGCAGCCGGGAGAAGGCTATAAGTCAATGTGCACGTGACTAACGAAACGGGTTCCTCTCTTTCCCAAACAAAAGCACATATTCATTTTATCACATGCTTATACTTTCATACTTTTTCTTCTTTTCATTTAATTTAAAATATTATAATCTCTTTCAAGGTATAACATAATCACAATGCATCATGCATTTCCAATCAAGTCACAATAATTTAATTTCAAGCAAATCCATTTCAAGCAATCAACATACGCACACATAGGCAAGAATTTGCCTAATTACACAATAACTATAAATAAATTAATTTTGCTGAAAATCCAAGCTCAAGATTGTCTTTTCTTTTACTCTTGAGTAAGGTTTTCTCGATTCCCTTCAAATAAACCAATTTCTATTTAATCCATATTCAAATGAAAATTCATAAAACTTCAAAAATCATAAATGTTAAAATTGAATTTAAACCGAACCTACCCATAGTCCATCTAGGCTAGAAAAACCAAAACCACAGCTTAGAAATCCAAAATCAAAATGGTTTCATCTTCCTCTTCTTTCTTCCTTCGTTCCCAACACAAATCCTAGTCTTTATTTAATCCCTTTTTAAACCTAGTAAGAAGAAAGATGAAAACTTACCTCTAACTTGTTGATTTCCTCTTCTTTTTCTTCTTCTTTCTTCTTCCTTCCAAGCTTCCCACAATTTTCTTCTTCTCTTCTTTCTCTACGTTTTTTTTCTCTCTCTTCTCTTAGCTTCTCATGACACTTCTTCTTCTTTCTTATTTCAAGACCATTTTAAAGGATCTTTTCCGATTTTACACTTCATTTACCTTGTCCTTCCCATTTTGCCCCTTCTTTCATTTAACCCATCTACTAACTCCTTTAATCTTCTCAAACACCATACCATCCTCTAATTTAATTATACCATTTCCCTTCTAATTTCTAATTTCAACTTATACTCACCAAATTAATAGGCTCAATGCTAAAAATAATTAAATCAATAAATAAACAAAAAAAATTTTGGGGTCCAACAGATTTAGACTAATATATTGAAGTATATTTTTCTTGTTTTTTCACTACTTAAGATAAGACTTAATGATGGAGATCAATTTGCATTAACCATTCTTGTAAGCCTTTGCAAAGAGTTAGTGGTCCACTATGATATGATTCACACCAATAGGTATGATGAGATTTGATATGAATATGACAGGAATACACAAAAAGAAGGATATAAATCGCCATGGTTCGGAAAAGAAAGAGATTGGGAGTGATAAGATTCTAAGGTCAATTACTATTAGAAAACTATAGAAGATTGATAGTTAATAGAAAACCTAATTGAAGAGTTTCTCTAAAAACAAGGATGAAGAAAATCTATCCAAAGATTTTTAAATTTAACAAGGATAGTTATCACTTATCTAATACTAGCATAAGAGATTCTCTTACAGGCATGAAACCTTTAAAATAAAGCCTTAAAAGGAAATATCAACTTGAAATAATAAAGCTTTAACTAATTAAAATAAATGTCTACTAACGCTAGCATTAATTTTGTTTTGAAGCTTTTAGTCCTCGAATCAAATACAAGTCTAACAACAATTATAAGTTTAATTTCAACACTAGTTTTCTTCCATTTCTCTAGTGCAACCCAACAAGAGATCGGTTTACTTATTTATTTAGAAATGGTTACGTTTTATAGCCGCATTCTCTAGCTTTTTTTGGACACTTAACTAGAGCCTCTTATAAAATTTCTAAACCCCTCTTCTTGTATCCCCTATGTGGACTCGTGTAGCTTGAGTTGATACTGAATCTCCATCATTTCTCCTTTTCCTAAAAATGATTTATCCTCAAATTATCACCTTTATCTACAAAATCATATTGCACTTGACATTTGGCTATGTTTGCATCTCTCGTTTTTATTTTCCTAAAAGACTTAAATTACTCCCAAATGTTCTCCCTCTTTTTTCCATTTAATGTGTCCTGCTCACTCTTATAAAGCTTGAGTTGATATTTATAAAAACAATGGAGAAATCATAAACAATTTATTATTCATAGAAAAGGAATATATGTTCTTAGTAAGGGTTTTATTAGATATAAAAATTGCTCAACAATGATAACCTCTCGAATGTTACCTTTTTCTCCTTACTGGTTTTCCTACAATATTAACCATCTCTCCTATTTCACTAGAGACTTAACACATGATTGCTAGAGTTTCCATGAGTTGGAACTAATAAGATTGATCAATTTCAATACATAAATCCCAGTGGCCAAACTCAGCCATATGAATTTTTCATCCTCTTTTCCATTGTAAATTAAGCGAATGTTTTTCGCCCTTGTTATAGTGATTGAGCGCGCCTTTTTCGATACCTAAGCTGCCGTTCGCCAAGTTTTAACATAAAAAATCTCTCCGAGGAAATTTCTGAGTCTAGGATCTGGTCCCCTTCATTTCGGTGATCTCCTGGCCACACGTATCATCTTACCCCATATTTGTTCCATACACCTCACTCAAGCAACGAAAACGATCACGCCTGCAGGCTGAAGAGGGAAAACTTACAGTGACTAGTGCTATAATTCACATACAAGAGGACAGAAAATTTTAAATGCAAAGTTCATAGTCCATTAAAAGTTATAAGATAGGAAATATCTTATTTCTGACCCTATCTGAACTTGGGAATGGCTATACAAGCGTATTGTAACTACAATTTTCCCAAAATCAATCTTGATTGGCCTCTTTGTCCTTGCGCCTTTCAATTTTGCTCAATACAGGTGCCCTGTTTGAATATGGAAGAGTTGGTAGATGTCACAATAAGGAACCACGTCAAAACAATCAACAGATGCAATGCACGCTTAACTCTTTCATAACCTTTTCACATACTCCAGTCATCACAATGGTCAAGAAATCTTCAAAATCGTACATCAATAAATGAAAAAGAGGACATTGGCAACTTCTAAGACCAGTAGGCAACACAAAAGAGAGAAAAGAAAAAATGTAAGTTCAACGGATAGCAGGCAGCATCAATCAACAATTTATTTGCCACTGACACAGTGCCTAACCACATTAACTAACGAGTGACCTCTCTTTCTGCCTCCGACCAGCTTTCCTCAACTGATATTGAACTTTTGACACTTTACACAAATAAACACGACCACCCTTTACTTTGGCTAGATAAGTACAATAGACAAAACCAAAAATTCCCACCCAGCAATCTGACAGCGAGCACCTAGTTGATGCTTCTTCATATGAAAGAAGAGATGCATTATAATCTTTTTCATCCAAACGGGTTCCCTCCAGGAGATGAGAATGGACGCGGTGTAGCAGGAGCAGAAAACCTACCATGCACTTGTTGGTCCATTGTCGTTGTACCAAAAGCAGCTGTATTGCTGTTTAAACCTTGATGCCTAGTTTGCAAAACAAAAATTACAAAAATAAATATAACCCTTGCATTACAGACATCGGTAATTGATCACTCCATCCATATGAGAAAACTCAATAACGTGAGATATCATTGTTTATGGAATGGAGGTACAATTTTCTAATTCAATTCCAACCAACTAAAAACACAGCAAGGCCCATTGAACCCTAACAAGATATGATTGGTTTAAGGAAATTTTTTAAGTTATATAGAGCTATTACAAGCCAGTAAGCAGTGCTTTACTCTCAATTAACTTGGCTGGCGAGCCCAAAAATTACAACTTTCAACATCTTCCATGGCAGTAAGCAGAATCTAAAACCTTAGAGCTGCTAGCAATGACAGCTATGTCCAGGAAAAGTACACAAGAACATGCTACTGGATAGTGACTTTACAGCATATTATGACCACTTACCCAGAAAGTAGGGTGTTAGTTGGTACTTGCTGAACCATATATGCCCCTGAAATTTATCCAGCGACATTGAACATCCAAGTCAAAGGCAAAGCACAGTGAAAAAGAAGAAAGAGAAAATTAATAAATGAAGTTACTTTGAGGCATTGCTGATACATAAGGTGGTGACTGGGATGTCAAAGCTGATACATATGGAAGTGACTGGGATGAAGACCATGCTGGCATTGCAGTGCCAACACCGGAAGTACGCTGTAAACCTGCTGGTGGGATCTCTGGTAGAGCTCCATGCAAAGATGCCATGGGAGGAAACTGCATGGCAAGAAACATAATTCATGTGAACTTTAAATAAAGCTAGAAAGACGTAAAACAAGGTCCTGCTTACATTTATTTCCATTACCAAAATCATTAGGACAAAAACCATTTTAAAATACTAAATATAAATCAAATAATTATACTCTCAAATCATGTACCACTCCACAAGTGACAGAATGGGCCTTTAGTCTGCTAGAAGCACGAAAATAAAAATTAGAAATTCAGCTGGACAAAATTCCTCATTCATATCACTTTATTCCTATTTCAAGCCCTTACCAGCAAATAAAGGTCCCAGTCACAACCATGACAATAAGCATGAATTCACTACAACATTTCACGTCAAATGTACAATGATATGTTCTTTTCACTATTTCTCAAGCATAATTTCCTTGTTGAAAGATTCAACAAAACAAATCAAGGAAATCATATTATGAGGATAATTTTTTTTATTATTATTATAGTGCTCAAAATCAGATGTTTGTCACATACAGTTTGAGATTGAACAGGTGGTGTTTCATTGACATCAAACGGGTTTGAAGATCTTGATGACTGGAGATTTGGCACAGACTGCAACAAACAGTCAAAAGTTACAATAGTCAAAAACCTTCAGAACAGAACAAAATCATTGATTTTTTCCACTTGAGTAGATAAAAGCATACCGGCACTACATTATTGTATTGCATGTTGAACCCCATTCCATGGGGTAAAACAGTATGCCATCCAGGAATTGGTGCATTGAAAGTTGAATAGGTGGTGGTAAAAAGATCCTGTAAACATATAATGATCCACATAACATGTAGAATGGATATAACAGGGATGCAGCCAAATAAAGGGTCAACAATGTAATTAACATACCTGAGGCAGTTCTTTTCTCCCACTAGGCTTTACATCCACAGATGGAGGTTGAGACATACCAGCATAACTAACGGCTGGGATGGGACTTGGGAAGGCATTAGGTGCTCCCCTTGAGGGTAAACTTGTTTGCACATTTGGCGTTGTCAACAAATTCCAAGGCTGCCAAAAATGTCCAGGAAGTAACAAGGTAAACAGATATTGATAATAGATACAGAACAAAATTCAAGAACACGACAGAATCAACACCTGATTGCTGGATCCTCCATCAAGTTGTGTAGATTGTTGGGCAATAGAATGACCAATGGAAGTAGGAAAGAAAGAAGGCCGTTGATGCTGCACACTAGACCATTGTGCTGTTTCAGCAGGTTTGACAAAGGAATTAGCACTTATGACTGGTGTGTTAGGTGCCAGACCAGGAGCCGCCACTGAAATACCACCAGGATTCAATGTTGACAAGTTACTAATTGGTGTAGCTGCAGGAGCACCAGTACCAAAGGATGACACAGATGTGTTTCCTGGAGGTACAACAGGTGAAACACCAACATTTGACAAAAGTGACACATTGCCGATGGTTGGTGTACCAGAACTGCTTGGCATTTGTGACATGTGCCCAGGTACCGATGCTGGAGTTGATAACTGCGAAAGAACAGATTCTAATGGATTCATGCTCGAAGGCGTTTGAGTTACATTGACCTTAGGAGCCAAATCAAAGGAGGCCCAATTGTTGTCATTAATACTAGTTGCTGGTGTAATAACAGATTGGGGCAAAGTTTGTTGTGATTCTTGAACTGATGTTACAGGAGGATCAGGATCAGCATCAAAATCAATTAAACTTGCAGTACTCTCCACTTTAACTTCTACAGAATTCCCGTTGGTAGATCCCAAGCTACTAGAAGAAGCAGTTCTCTGTAATTAAATGAAACAATACCGTAAGACAGACCATTCCTTCTCCCCAACCCATCAGTCACTTTATAATGAAATGCAAGAGAGAATAGAGAAGTGAGTTTGTCAAATAAGTGACTGTCCTTCAACTCAACCAAAATGCAATCTTAAGCATCCAAGTAGGTGAACCTTAAAAGTAACCAGATGGCACACAGCTGAACTACAAATGCTATTCTCCCAAACTTTCATGATAAAGATCCAGAGGAGGGAGTGAAACTATTGATTTAGCTAAATAATGGAACTATAATGCAAAACGTAGGATGTGAAAATTAAAGCTTTGATCCAAGTTGTAAGTGATGCAATAACTATGCTGACTTCATTGGAAACAAATTGAAAAAAAAAATCTCACAAATATGCTACTGGAACTGCTGAATTCATGATGCCTCACTAATTGAAAATGTATCGATGAAATGTTTAAGGAGTTATAAATGCAGCTATTTGAAATAGAATGTTTACCCGTGTCTGAGCAAAACCATCAGCAGTCCTTGTCACATTGGCCTTTGGTGGTTCACTTATACGAAGAGGCACTACATTATCTCTCAAAATTTCTCTAACTGGCCGCACCAAAGGGGGACTAGAAGCCTCAGGATCCTTGAGTCTCTCAGGTGAACGGCCTTCCAGCTTTGAATCTCCATCAGATGACAGACGGTCTTCTCTTTTTCTTCCATTTTGGAATCTGTCTTCTCTACGCCAGTCACTGATTATCTCATGATGAACAGGACTTCTCTTATTATCATTATATTGTCGAACTTCTTGGTCATATCCCGGACTTCTTCCTCCATCATAACCATATCTAGAATTCCTGTCTTCACCTCTTCCACCTGGACTAGACATTTCACTATACCGTCTTTCATATGAATCCTCATAAGGGGGACTTCGTGACCCTCCCTGATATGCATCATTTCTCCTATTGTCGTAGGTGTCTTCTTTTTCACCCTGCACCATTTTCAATTTCAAGAATGATTAGATAATATTTGGGGAGCCAATCATTAATGAGTTCAACAGATGCAACTAAAGTCACCATCTTTGTACTAAGAGGCTTGCCAGAGTTCCTTTCACCAGTATATCTTCTATCAACGTAAACATGTTTAATAAAGTCTCGTAATCTGTCAATGTTACTGGAACAAGAGCATTTGAATCAGAAATACAATCATGATTGACACATGAGGAAATACAGCAGAAACTAAATATAACCTGCTATCAGGAGCAGATTGACGCTGTGAATCCCATTCTTTGAAATAGACATCTCTTGCATGCTGCAAATTTGATGTTCAGGTAATCAACGATGAACCACTAAGAAGATAACATAAAAACAAAAAGAATCCAGGTTTATGAATTTTAGGAGAGTTTTGAGATAGATGTGTTAGGAAAAGTTATACCTTGTTTCCACTTTATTAAAGAGCTGAAACTTCCTGTGAAGTAAATTTTGCCATTGATACTGATTTTACTCGATGTGTGAATTCCCGACTACAAGTATTTTCAACAATAAAATCAGTTAAAGCAACTGCAATCCCTCTCCCTCCCCTTTCCAAATGCACTCCCAGAAAATAGCAAAATTGTAGATCTTACAAGAAATAAACCACATGGTGGAAGTAAAACATGTAAAGAAGAAATGGAATGTGCTACACAGAGGATAACATTTATACTTACTGTATTCCACTGCATGTGGTGCAAACAAACGTCCAGAAATTTATGCACACATACTGTGGCCCCTGATCAGTCAGGAACAAATTATCAACACAACTATAAATTTAGGCAGAGTAAATTTACATGAATGCATCAAACCTGAATAAAAATTGAAATAATATCTTACTCAGCTTATTTAGAAGTAATATTATTATTTCATTCAAGCCATTCTTCACAAATATCATGCAAATCTGACAAAGTCTTGATCTCTATGAGCTTAATGATTTTAAAGTTTCAAGGAGTTTTGTAGTAATGCCTATATGTTATCCACACCAATCAAGTAACACGATTAAACAAAAACATAATGCAACAAGCTGGATTAAAAGCTATGGAGCATTAATATCATTTACAAGAAAATAAATGAAAACAGAAGCCCAAATCGAGAGAAATGCAGTTAAAATCACAGTTATGGTTTTCAAACATCTTTTTTGTTATGAATGCATCATTTCAATCAATATAAGCAACCAACTCAGTAGAAGCAAGTCCCATCGTGCATTGTGCTCTGCAGCTTACTCCCTTTCTTCCTTTCCTCTTCTTAAAAAATGCAACTGACCATGAAGCATACAATATTACTAAAAGAGGAAGTATCTTGATACACCATCAGATTTCTTGAATAAAAAGTTGCGAATCACTCAAGCCCAAAAATAATTAGATACACCAATTTTTGATCCATCGATCCATCTATAGAGGTTTGTCAGTCTCAAAACATAACTCATAGAACAGTTATTCCACACTCAAAGAATTCATTTATTTACATTCATTAATAACTAATTCATTCACATATGATGCTACTCAAATATGTTTTCTCCATTAATATTTATGTGTGTATATATATATACACACAATATTGGTTAATTAAAGAAAATAAAATATTGATTCGAATAATTTAAGAATTAGTATAGGCTACCAATCAGAAAACTACAGACAACAGAAGAATGCAAAAGACTCGGAAAGCTACCTACCCGACTATTACAGTTAACGCATTTACGATTCTCGTCAAGTTTGAGAAGCCCCCGAATAATTCGCTCATGTTTCTCTTCCTCTTTCAGTCGATTCGCCATTCCAGCTACCAACTTGTCCAAAACGACATCAATAATCAAACACAAATTAGTAACGAAAGCAAGATAGCAAACACCGAAAATTCGACATGTAAAAGACTGCGGATCTGAGAAATCAAAACTATTTAGCAACCGAAAGCGACAGAGTAAACAGAAAAGGAAAGTCAAGAACAGACCTGGATTGATTTTTATATAAGCTGACCAGTAATTGGAGATCAAACGCGAATTTGAGAACCACAAGAAACCAGTTGCCAAGAGAGAGAGAGAGAGAGAGATCGGCGGATGGAACTAGAAGAAGATAGCTGCGTTTTCTCTACAGCTAAGAGGTAAGCACAGAGAGAGGGTGAGAGAGAGAGAGATGAGTCTGAGCCTCTGCCTTTTCACCCAAAAAGAAAAGCTTTCGACTAAAGAGCAGAAGTGAAATAATTAAGGGAAAAGGAATGTAGGCAATTATAGAAACAAAATTTGAGAGATGTTATTGTTACCTCTTGCCCCTTGTCTCTCTCGCTTCAAATGGTCTAACTTTGGACTTGTCTGCTCTGTAGAATTTTGGGTTTAATTGCGCAGCCAATGATATATCTCGGTCCTTCCTTCCTTTCACCTTCCCCGATACTTTTCATTTCTACGACCGAACCGAACCTTCAAACCTTGTACATATTAGATTATTATTACTATTATTTCTTTTTTATATTGTAACCACTCATTTTAGTTTAAGGACAGTTTCTTTGCGAATGTCGTTTTGCTTCTTCGATGAATGGCTTTCTAATTCAATTACAGTTGCTCAACCATTATTTCCCAAATTAACAATTTCTCATTGTGGAGTATGCAGCTGGAAAACGAATGGAAAAGACGTCAACAGCATGAATTCAATGGGGACGTCGAAAACGAAACCGACGGACTTGGCAGCCTTTTTTTTCATTTCCTTAAGTTTGATTTTTGGTCTAGAAGTTTTTGCATCCAACTCTTATTTTATCCCTGCAAATTGAAACCCTAAATAAAGGGTTTCCATTCAAACGACAGCATGTTACACAGATTTAATGTATTTATAAAAATTATCAAATAAATAATTAATTCCAAATCGATGGTCTTTATGAAATCGGTGAAGGACCCCGATGTTTCAAAATGCGACCATATGGTTTCTTTATATTTTTTTGGTACATCTGAGGGGGGGGAACTAAGTTTAACAACGAGGAAACACAATCCCGTGTGCATCAGCGCGTAAAAGAGTAGCAAGTACAAAGGGAGGGTTATGTCACATATGCCCGCCGCGTACGAAGCGCGAGCTCAGATGAGCTAAGTGGTCATCGCATTGATTACCTTCACGCAAGACATGTGCAGTAATATACCGTAGGCCAGTGGCGAGAAAGGATCGAATTTGGTATTATAAATAGGCATCCCATTTTTCTTCTCCGTAGAAAAGGATGAAAAAGATTTTGATTTTAAAATTCTAATGTGAATAGTAAACATTTGTTTTACTTAATTCATTTTCATTAGTTTATTCTTTGAACCATTGAGTAAGGCTATGAATATCTTCGGTTGGGGAACGAATAATTTGAATTATTCAATAGGTATAAAAGGGACACTACATTACACTTAAACAGCAATAACAAAATTTTAAAAATAGCAAATGACGAACATGAGTTGATCGATGTTGTTGTTTTTGAAAATTTTGTTGAATTCACTAGCATCCAATTACATATTATTAAGAAACAAACTCTCCACTAGATAGGAGTAAGGGTGCATATTGCTGAACCTTCCTAGACTTTGTATATCAGCAAGATTCTTACCGAATTGTTGTTGTTGTTGTTGAATTACGTATTAATTAAAATAAAATACACATTTTATTTATTAAGTGGAATAATATATTTGATATTCAGAAATGTTTTCCAATTTTTATTTAAATCAATATAATGAAAAAGTAAAAATCAAATTTCTTCGTATTACCTTATACCATTGGCAAGTATACTGTAAACTTAGTATGAATAAGGGTGATATAGATATTAGTGATAATTCAAATCTTAATATAGAAAAAGAGGAGTGTATGAATTTAAATGATTAAATTAAAATGAGAAAATCTATATATATATTCTTATTTGCATGCATTAAAAATTAAACATTAGAAGTATATGTTAGAAATAATCAAGATAGAACATAATCTCATAGATCATATTAAACAGGATCTTTGCATATGCATCCGAAAACAAAAAAAGCACATACTTGGATTTTTGTTGTAGTTCTATCGGTTAAAGAACGTTTACTGCATATCTCTTTCTCTAGAAGTTTTTTGTTCTAAAGATTACTCTTATCTTTTGTTCTTTTGTTTTTAAATTCAAAACCTTAACTACCTTTGGTAATTATTTAAAGTATAATTACCATAATACCCTTCATGGGGTATGCGATTCATTATCTCCCACTCACATATGATGGGTTTTAATCTAATTAACAAAAAAAGAACTTTGCAGTGCTCATACTTGTTTAATAATCGGTGTGACCAACATACAACGAGAGTACATTGCCATATATCTATTAGGAGTATATGACATCTCGATTAACAAATTGATCCTGGGACTTATGTGTCCTTAAGTAGACATTATATGCTATACCCTAGGTCATATCTCGCATTTGCACTTTTCTTTGATCTCATTTAGTTTCTTGTGTCATGACTATATTCAAGTTCTCTACTAAAGAGATGATGGCCATCTATAAATACTTTTCATGCCAGTCAATGATTTAAATTAAATGACCTTTCTCTGTTCTCAATTCTCTTTTGAATTAAATTTAATTTTCTTTCTTAGAATTATTCCATAAGATCGCATCTTGCATGATGGCAATAACCTAAAGTAGCAAACCTTAAATTAAATTCTCAAGAATGAAACAAGAGTTATAAGGGTATATGATGAGGCTCTTCTCAACCTCAAGGGTCTCACACAATGTAAGATGAGATCTAGAGACTTGCATTAATCCCTTTTGTGGTCAATTGTGCACATATGGTACGAGTCATATGCTACGGTATTTACCCACTTCATTTTAACTTGAACATCTTTCGTTCAAGAAATACCGTACAGATGATAGTTCAAACATACTCAATGTTTAACTTGAGTTCACTTATCTACTCAAAAAATGTTCAGAACTCACATATGGCAACATAAGACAGATATAGTGATTAATAAATCACTTTGAACCAATTTCCTTGTGGCATTTATGGTTTAAGTTTCTCGCTCTTAATTATCACCTAGATAATAAACTTTTAACATGCCTCATCTCTAGCGAGCATAAACACCATAGGTGATTTCTCATGTGAGAAGGCCAATCTATAATCTGTCTCATATAGTTGTGATTCATCCCAAAATATATTTATACAGAAACATATATATTCATGAATCAAATGATACACAATGTATAATCTTCATCATACATTATATCCAAAATATGACATTTTAATGAGTAAACATACACAGACAAATGTTTATCAGTACATTTCAACACCTACGTAGTCCTAGTGACTTTACATGCCCAATGTATACATCTCTGAAAATTGGCTTTATTATTGGGTATGTTATCATATCTCGCATAGATATATATTTCATGTTCACTTCTCCTCATGCAACTATATCTTTCACGTAATTATACTTGGTATATGTGTGCTTTGTCTTATAATGAAATTTGGGATCTTTAGTATAAGCGATTACAGCTTGACTATCACAGTTGATGGTTGCTGGATTAATTTTGCTTTTCGTAACTCCCAAATGCACTAAGAATCAATGAAGCCACATTGCCTCTTGTACTGCAGTTAAGAATGCTATAAATCCATCTTCCATTGTGGATAATGCAACGCAAGATTGTTTCTTACTTTTTCATGATATTGCTCCATGGTTTAGTAAGAATACATATTCTGACATAGATTTTCTTTCATCTAAATCTCCTCCCCAGTCTGCATCTGTATACCCTTGTATACGTAGATCGTTGCCTTGATAACATAATGCATAGTCCACAGTTCCCTTTAGATACCTCAATATTCTCTTTACTGCTTTCTAATATGATTGGCCCGGATTTGATTGATATCTGCTCACCATCCCAACAACATAACAAATATCTAGTCTTGTACACATCATTGCGTACATAAGACTTCCAACTGTATAAGAGTGCAGAACATTCTTCATTTGTTTCCGTTCTTGTGGTGTTAACGGGCAATTTCTCTTACTAAGGCCTTCGTTTTTAGCAATAGAATTATCAATTGGTTTGGAATCTTGCATACGGAATCGTTCAAGAATTCTTTGAATGTACATTGCTTGTGAAAGCGATAACAATCTCTTCAAACGATCTCTTGAAATCTTGACTCCAAGAATGTATGCCGCTTCACCCATGTCTTTCATTTCAAATTCAAATGATAAACAATCTTTGATTTGCGTAAGAAACACACAGTCATTACAAGCAATCAATATATAATCCACGTATAAAGATAAAATTGCGAATTTATCTTTGGATCTCTTAACATACACACAATGGTCTCCATCGATCATTTGAAAATCATACGAAATGATTACGTTATGAAAATGAATGTACCATTGTCTTAAAGACTGCTTCAGGCCATAAATTGATTTTAATAACTGACATACCTTATTTTCTTGACCTACCTTGATAAAACCTTCAGGTTGTTCCATATAGATTTCTTCCTCTAATTCTCCATTGAAAAAAGCAATTTTTACATCCATTTGATATAATTCAAGATTTATACTAGCTACTATAGCTAGAATAAGACGGATTGAAGCAAACTTCACAACAGGTGAAAAAGTTTCCTCGTAATCAATTCCCTCCAATTGTTTATATCCTTTTGCTACAAGGCGTACCTTATATCTTTCGATACTGCCATCAGCTTTTCACTTTATTTTAAGAACCTACTTGTTCTCAATTGCTTTAGGCCCTTCAGGGAGGTCAACCAAGTCCCATACTTGATTGGAGCTTAAAAAAGCCATTTCTTCTTTCATTGCTTTCATCCATTCTTCTTTAGCAGGGCCAATAAAAGCCTCATTTACATTCCTCGGCTTTTCTTCCTCTTGCGAAACAATCATATTAATTTCTACTTTAATCTCAAAACAACGTCGGGGAGTTATTCCTCGATTATTTCATCTTAAACGAGGTTCATCATAAACAAATTCATGATTGATTTGATTACTCCCACTCAAATTAGTCATCATAAAGAACCTTTATGTGAAATTGCTCCCACTTTGTTGAAGTTCCTCATCTTGATTCTTCATGACAGAATCATTCTGATCAAGCGACTCATATAACAATAGGACTTTACCTATTTCGCCTTGCTTAAGAAAATCATTCTCTAAGAATGTTGTATCTCGTGATTCAAATTCAGTTACACCTCCATTACCTGGTTCACCAACGAACACGTATCCTTTTCAGTGTTCTGAGTATCTAATAAAAATATTTTTTTTCTCCCTCTTGGGCCTAATTTCTCATGTTAGTGGGAGAGATCATGAACATAGGATGACACCCCCTAGGTCTGAGACTTGACATATTAGGTCTCTTACCAGTCCATAACTTATATAGTGTGCTAGTAACTGATTTTGTGGGCACACGATTAAGTACATAGGTGGCTGCTAGCAACGCATCACCCCAAAAAGTGATTGGTAAATTTTTTTGGGCCATCATGGACCTAATCATTTCTAATAACGTCCTATTTCATCTTTCAACAACACCATTTGTAGCGCCCCCTTACCGTAGGGTACACACCGGGACGTCCGAAGGTCATTCCGGCATATATCTAACGATAAGGGCAAGCTACAATCGATCACTACAATCACTTCATATGGCATCATAACATTGATCACTTGTAAAGCATCATGAAAAGATCACAATAAATTAAAATCAACTTTTTCCTCATTACAATCCACTAAAATTGAAGTCTACATTGTGTCTTTCACATTTAGCCCATGTACATCATCAAAACCTAATACAAAAGTATTACATGAGAGAGGAAAAATATCAAATCTATCTAAGCCATCCAAAAATCCCAGCTGACCGACCTTTGAGCCATGACTCCTTTTTGCCAAAAACACAATCTACACGGCTGGTTGAGCCTCTCAGCAGCTAAAGTCGTCTCTCGGTCCTGAAAAGACAACGTTGCAA
>JANIHZ010000008.1:53784496-53802612 GCA_027478365.1 Erythroxylum rufum | reverse complement strand
GTTCCAATGTACGAGATCTTGTAGCACTTACCAATGAGGCCCTATCGATTAGTATTACACAGAAGAAATCAATTATATAATAAATAGAATAATATGATTAAATAGAATAATATTAATATGATAAATAAGATATGAGAAAATTTATCTATTATCTATACATTCATATATCATTATATTAATTACCATATATCATTATATTAATTACCATATATCATTATATTAATTACAATATAGTTAAAAAATGCAAATTGAATATTAATAAATATTAAATAGAATATATAAATAGAGAATACATTTATAATATAATTTATAATATTTTATAATATATAAATAGAATATAGAATATATAAATAGAATTACAATATATAATTATATAATTTAATTTAATTTATTTTATTTAATTTATTTTATATAATCTAATTTATTTGTTAAATAAATTAAAATAAATTAATTAAATAAATTATTTATTAATTTTATTGATTTTATTGATTTTATTAATTTTATTGTAATTAAATACAATATAAAATTAATTAATTACAATTAAATTACGAAACAATTAAAGTAATAAAGAGAGATCAAAAAAGGGCTTTTTCCAACTTTACGTGTTGTGTAATGTAACAATTTAATTACTTTTTTTTTTGAATTGGGATAGATGGCTGAGTGGACTAAAGCGTCGGATTGCTAATCCGTTGTGCGAGTTATTCGTACCGAGGGTTCGAATCCCTCTCTTTCCGATTCCGTTGATGACTTGGTATTTTTTTTTCAAATTTATCGAACCTTTTTGCTTTATTTAATATATATATATATGAAATGTTATTACATACTTATATTTGGGAAAGGCCTGCCTATTGGTTGTCTCTTCTTCCTCCTCTTCTCTACATTTCGTTTTCTTCATTTTTTAAAACTTTTCTCTTCTGGCTTCGGAAAATAAAAGCATCCTAGAGAGAAGAAACGAAAAAGCAACATTTTATTTTTGAAGACCATTCATTAAAAAAAACCAAAACAAAAAACTCACTTTTGTTCTTAACGTTTTCTAAGGAAAATGAATCAATTCATTTTCCACCATTGAATTCTTTCAACAATCATCTTCCCAACACTCAAGAAAGAAGAGAAAAATGAAAACCAACATTTCTAGGCTTTTGGATTATAGGAAACAAAATGAATAAAAAAGCAGAAGCGTAAAATAGACGTATGATATAGCAAGAAATGGCATATAAAAAAATCATCGTATTCGTAGATATTCATATCATTATTCACAAATCATCAATAGCCAAATTGCAACACAAATTTACGACATCTTGATTTTAGCATCCATATAATATAAAAAAAATTACCCGCTCTGATACCAATGTTATAAATAATCAAGATAGAACATAATCGCATAAATCAAGTTAAATAGGATATTTGCATATGCATGCAAAAATAAAAAAATCACGTACTTGGATTATTGTTGTAATTCCACCAGTTAAAGAACATTTAATGTATGTCTCTTTCTCCAGAAGTTTTTTGTTCTAAAGATTACTCTTATCTTTTGTTCTTTGGTTTTTAAATTCAAAACCTTAACTACCTTTGGTAGTTATTTAAAGTATAATTACCATAACACCCTTCACGGGTGTATGTGATTCATTAGTATAGATGTTAATTATGTGATTGTTAATTAATTATTTACAATTAGATCAAATGTAAGATATGTAGAGTTTAACAGGTAGAGATTAGAGCTATAACTTCTATGATTAAGAATTACGAAAGAGAGGGGAGAGAAGAACTCAGGTAAATGGAATGGAAGATATTAGTGTATGTCTTATATTCAATAAATTCAATGTGTTGGGATAAAAGATATTGTAAAGCCCATAAACCTAAATATAGAGAAAAGGTGGCTGGAAAAATGAGAAAAAAAAAGGAGTTACGAGAAGAAGAGTGGTTGAAGAAGAAGACAATTTGAAAAAAAAATAAAGATCCATTAAGGGGGAAAATGGGAAATGTGAATATTTAAGGGTAAATTTGGAATTTAAGTATTGGAAGCATATTTTAGTAATAATAAAAGAATGTACAAGTAAAATAGAAATTTTTAATAGTTAAGAGTATTTTAGTTGGGGGGAAGTGAATTTTGGATTATTAAATGAAATTGGGCTTGAAAAATTTTCTTACATAAAGTCTAACAGAATTTTGTAAATGTTTAGGTCTGAAAGACATATTAGGGAGTCGATTGGATCAATTAAAATAGTTGAGTATGAAAGTCAATTAAAGATAACCTTAAATTGTATCCTAATAATTGTGTTTGATTCATAAAAATTGTGAAATTTTGTTATTAATAAATTATTTTATGGTAATACATATTTTGAATTAGTAATTAATAAATTAGTGATTAATAATTAACTATATGGATTTTTGAAATATATGAAATTTATAAGAATTTTATTCAATAAATAAACAATTTTCAAGTTACAAAATATTCAGTATTTATATTTTGTTACGTGTTATGATGTGTATTGCTTGATAATTTGGGAAAAATATAATATTTATAATTTTCAGTTGTGTATATGTAGAATAAGAATGTTAGGGTAAGATAATCATGTATATGAAATTAGATAGAGACCGGTATATAATGGTTTAAAAATAGACTATAAAAGTTATGAATATGTGGCTTGCCTATGATAAGCTATATTTGATGGTCATATATTGATCGGTTACTAAGATATGAGTGAGATATCGTGGCATCCTTAGTCTCAAGGATACCTTGTGACGATGACTAGATACTGAAGTGGTACCAGAGGATCCTAAGTCTTAGGGATATCTTGTGCCAATGGAAAGGTATTGGAGTGGTACCAATGTATCATATTAGATTGATGAAATAAGGTACCCTGTGTCAATATTTACGCAAATGATTATGTTTCCACTTAGTAAGTGATGATGGCGAGTAGAGAAGAGTTGACAAACTATTGAATGTAAGCCTACTACGTTAAACAGGTCCTATTTAATTCACTTAATAAAGAGGTAAAACATAAATAGTAATAACTGAAACAATATTAGTATTAGTAATTAACAATAATAATAATAAAATTCTGGATGTTTATTGAGTGTTTGAATAGTTTGGGTATTGCTTATTTATTTTTGTATTATATGCATATTTTATAATTTGATTATTTTTAGCATAAATTGAGTTGCTTGATTTTACAAGTACGGTCAAGTTACTGTTACTAAGTATGTAGCTTACTTCTTGTCGCTATATTTTTTAGGAGATATAGAGATTATCGATAACTCTAGTGTACGTGATTATCAATGTAAAGGCTAGATGGGGCCAGCATATTAAATTGATTACAATTGGTTTATGGTATATACTTTTAAATGTTATAGTTTGAGATGATTATGCTTGTACAAATAATTTTTATGACTGATGAATGTAGTTTTCTAGAATAATAAGGTTTTGGTAATCAATGATGTAATTATGGAAAATTTTGGCTAAAATGTGGTTTAAGAATTTTGAGGTGTCACATTTAGGTAGTGAGTTTATGTTTTTGGAGACAAATTGAGTGAATTAGGAAAAAAATCGACAATATATTCTTATCTTATCTAGGATAGTTTTAGGAGATGATACTACTGGACCATAGTCGACTGGGGAATCAAGTAATTTCATCTGTGCTTTAGATGTGCCTGATTAGGGGGATGCCGGAGTAGATCGAGTATGAGGAGAGATGTTAGCGCTAACTCAGATGATGCAGCAAGTGATTACTATGACTTCTACCTGAGTTGATTTTGTAGTAGACCACAACTATGAGCAGATCCATAAGATGGGTGCAGTGGAGTTTCTAGGAACTACTAATATTGAGGAGGCTGAGGCATGGTAAAAGTAGATGGAGTTAATTTTAGATTGTTTAGGGTGTACCTAGGAAAGAATGTTGCAGTACTTTATTTCATGAAGAGATCTTATGAGTTATGGAAGATTATTCAGCAAGAGTTTTAGAGAGAGTTTATAGATAAAGACACTCCATAAATATATCGCGATCCCAAGAGGATGGAGTTTATGAGTCTGGTTAAGACATAGGAGATGTCTATGACAGAGTTGAGGCTCGCTTTGTGACTTTGTCTAAGTATTCATTAGAGGCTATGAAAAATCTAGAGAGTAGATGTTACCGATTTGAGCATGGTTTAAGGAGTGAGATTTGTTTAGGTTTGGGAATTGCTACTTCTGATTTTAAGAAGTTACTAGATACTTCACTAAGAGTAGAGGATGTGATAAAACATGAAAGAAGTAGAGGAGAGTTGAAGAGACAACCAAAGGGTTATTATGGAGAGGAAATTCAGTGTGTTAAGAGGAGCGATATTCATTAATGGTTTACTAGTGTAGGGCGATCTAAGAGAGCCGATGCTACTTCGAGAAAGAGTAGTTGTTTCTATAGGTTTAGTGGAGATCAGAAAGCTAGTATGGATTCAGGATAAAACAACAATAACAACAACGCCCAGTAGAAATACCGCAGAGAGGTAGAATCTGTGAAAGTTCAGTAGTACGCAGCCTTACCCCTAACTAGTAGAGAGACTATTTGTAACATCTCGTTATCCATGTTAGGGCTAGAATTGTGATTTATGGGAAATTTTTGAGAAATTAGGAAAATGCACATCATGCATGAGTTAAGTGTGACATGCACATTTTTGCACATTCATATGACTGTACGTGCATTCATTGACATTCTCCGGGTATAATTAGATTGGGTTGTGATGATTGGAAATTTTTGAGAATTTAAATTTGTTTTATATTGGAAATATTATTGATTATTGTGATTGTGATATTTTTGAATTTTGGTGATTTTTGGAAATTATCAATTTTTATGAAAAATAGGAAAAAGGAATCAAAGATATTTGGAGATAGTTGGATTGTAAAGATGGGAGTCAAAGAGATTAGTTCAAAAGGAACCTAGTTAGAGTTAGACCTTAGGAAAATTGATAAGTGTTAAGTACTTTATATTTTGTTAGAAAAGAGAGTTACTGTTATCTGAGAGTTAAAGGCTAAGTATTTATGTCTTAGTTCTTCCTTTGAAATCATCTTCCCTGAAATTCTTCCCATACACAGAGTTTTTCATCAAATACCTTCTGAGGGATTTCTTTGCTTTTCCTCATCCTACACCTCTACCACACTGTTAATTGCCTTTTTCTGCTTAAGAAAACCAAAACTGGGCAATTTTTCTCAATGGAATACGTGTTTTTGCATGGAGTTTAGGACTTGAAGATAGTTGAAGCTTTTGGAGTTTTCAACAAGTGAGTAGTGAACAAATTCTTTAGAGTTGTAGATTTATGAAATAAATTTGATGAATTTATTATCAGTGCATGATCATGGCATTTACGTATATATATATTATGAATACTGTGTTGATGAATGAAAATTTTGGTTATAGTGTTAATTTAGTATTTGATGGATCGTTAGTGATCAAGTGTTATGGAAATGATTTTTGGAGTTGAAATAGCAATGAAATGATGTATAGGATTAGTGTAGAAAATTAGATATACAAAGGTGATACATGCTCTGTTTCTTCACAATGGATGTATGAATATATATGAGTGTATACGTGAGTTGATGAAAGCTTTAGAGATGATCAAGAAAATGGATATTTGAGTTGAATAGTAATTGTAAAATAATGGTCTGAGATGGGAATGAGTGTTTAAATGAACGCTGGGAGGAAACATGGAGATTGAGAACAAAAGTTAAAAATGTAGAAAAAGTGACAGAGCATAAATAGGTTGAAAATGAATTTAATACATACGTAAGAATGCATATGCAAGTGCACATGTGACTCCAATTCATTTTCACTTTGTTGTGACCAAGCACCTATACTGTCTCATACCCATCGTGAATACCAAGCTCATTTTTTTGTCCCATATCTGAGCTTAAAGCTTTTTTCACATATTGACTACTCCGGTCATAACTCCTTTATCTATTCATGCATTTGCAACAACTTACAAATTATACATTCAGTATTCCTCATTCGATGTACACAAGTCATAAATCGCTTTCTTCGAATCTAATTCTAGTATTCACATTCTAGTTATTCACACATTCCACATTTCACAGATAATTAGAAAGCACTTTCGATACATGCCTGAATATCAAACTCCTCAGACCAACAATGTCCAGAATCATCACATTCATATAAATAACAATTCAATAATTAAAAGTTAACGAAAATCAATTCATTCATAGTGAGAAACATCTAGGTTAACTCACTACATATATAATTCAAACAGAAGCACACACATATAATTGAGTTTACACATCTAGGTTGACTCACAGTACGCTCTAGATAAGCTATTGCCTTGAAGATCTGGCAATGTTTGGATGTTGATGATTTACTTATGCTTCTTTAATCATGCAATACACACATATAGTTCACACGTTACCAAGTTGATCAATCATATGATTACTCAATCATCCACATGTTTATATGTAATGATCAATGCATGCTCAATTGACTTTCCCAAGTATGTATCCTTATTTACAAGTCTTGATCATTATACATCATATCTTGTACATAACTTATTGTTAATTAGATTTATGCCGTAAGTAAACTTGATTACTCTAGATTCATCAATTATTCATCCACCAATCCTTTTCTAGCCTTATATATTCACACAATTTCCTAATTCTCATTCATTCATACCTAATTCACATTTCTCACATCCTTTAGATCACATTTGCATTCCTAAGAACATCTTCATTCCTTTAACAACTCATAAATTCCAGATTTAAGTACATTGATATCAAGACAATCCATTCCTTAAGTTATCACATCCATTAAAGTTCTTTAGCATAAATTCACCTTCATTAAAGTTCAAACCCAACCTAAAATCATTCATTGAACAACCTCTAACCTACGATTTCATACATCAAAACAAAACCAATTCATCCATCAAATTCTAGCACAACTCATCATCAACCTTATATGTATCCCATCTCAATTTAATCATCATGAACGTTATGCTAATATATATCATAATAGGTCAATAAATAACTTACTTGTTCAGTTCAAAACCTTCTATATCGTCAAGTTAACTTAGCCCTTCAAACATTCAAGGATAAAGCATATTCTAAGAACAACATGAAAATAAAAAAAAGGTTTCAACAACAAGATGGAGACAGTAAAATTTTGGAGTGATAAAGTGCAGAATTTTAGCAAAATCTCAAGGTTGTAATGGTTGTGTATGGGTGTCGATGATGAGAGAAGGAGGATGAGATAACATGTAGCAAAAACAAAAGGAAAGATGGTGTTTCATGTGTGTGTGTGTTGTTGGTGTATGTGTGTGGCAAGGATTGAGACAAATGGCCTAGTGATTGAGTGATAATTGAGCTAGTTATTAAGTGACAATTTATAGTATAGGAAGAGGACACATAACCTAGCTCTTTACTTAGCAAGACACATTTATATATGATTGATTTGAGATTATTACTGAATTGTTTGAAATGCAGCTGTAGGATAAATGAGGATGTGTTATGATATGAAATTCTAGCTTATCTAATATACTTGTGAAAGTATGATAATCTGGATGTACTTGATAAAGTATGATGAAATGTGATGTGATATTCAATACTGAATGATATGAAATACTTGTTGAAATGG
Organism: Erythroxylum rufum; assembly: GCA_027478365.1. Classification (NCBI taxonomy): domain Eukaryota; kingdom Viridiplantae; phylum Streptophyta; class Magnoliopsida; order Malpighiales; family Erythroxylaceae; genus Erythroxylum; species Erythroxylum rufum. Next base: position 53,795,008 of record JANIHZ010000008.1, on the reverse strand, counting down.
GATATGATTTGCCTTTGTGTTTCTAACCTGAGTGAAAACATCAATGATGGTTTACTCACTGAGTTCGCAAATTCATCAAAATTGCAACATTGATTTTCAAGTTCAGAGGAGACCTGGCTAGTTTAGTTGAAATAACTTCTGCATTTGGACTTGGGTCAGTGTCGGGATCAGTTGTACCTACAATTGTCATCAGTTATTTTGTACCAAAGAATTGTATCTCTCAACTATTGTACAATGTACATATGAATTTTAGAATTGTAATGACATTTTAGACTTTATATGTTTGTGAATAAATGTGAAACAAAATGATTATTGGAATGTTTTATGATATGTGCGATGGTTTTAAAATGTGTAATGAATTGATTTGACCATCTTAACGTGCCATTTTCGTAAAGACTGTTCTCGAATATCCTTTGGCATGTCAGGCATATGCTCTATGAGAGTGGCATGTTACACACAATATAAATCTACGTATGTATTCAATTAAAGCAAAAACATTGGAAACTTTATACGAATTTTGGATTCTAGATATCATGCGTTATATAACAAATGTAAGTTTCAAGAATTATCCTACTAAATTCTGACAATTTCATTTTGATTACTTATCCAAAACATACAAATTAAGATGCATATTACAATCTAACTCTATACTAATGTAAGAAATATAATTTAACATTGATGTAAAAAATATTGTCTAATATATAGATAAATTATATGATCTTTTAGTGTTTTGTGTTTTCTGAAATTGATCATTAACAATTAATAAACTAAAAGTTACATTTTAAACTCATTAGGTATGTCTATTTATTATCACCTTCCACTCTAGACTTCTTTCTAATAATGGTATTCAACGTGGAAACTTGAATACGAAAGTGAAAAATGAAGTGTATTAGAGGAAGCAGTGGTGGAGAAGTAGTAATAGTACTCTTTCACGTCTAAGAAAGTGTTAGCAATATTGCTGATAGAGCCATCATTGTCTTAAACTCTTCAAAGCAATATATATATATATGTGTGTGTGTGTGTCTTCAAAGCAATATATTTATATATGTCTGTGTGTATGTACACACGCAACACAACAACAAGAAAACATTCAAAACGAGCTAAACTCTCAAAGTTCATGCATGGCTAACAATTTTCCAAATGTTATGGGAACTAATTTTTTCTTTTTGTATATGAGATATGTACACTATATGTTTTGAAAGAAAAGTGTAGAAAATAAGAGAGAGAGAGAGAGAGAGAGAGAGAAATAAAATGGAAAAAATTTAAAAAAAGAAATAGATGAACTTGTATAAAATTTTCAATACTTGGGAACAAAACCATCATTTAAAAAAAAAACTAAAAAATGTGAACGAATATGGAAATTGCTTGCATCTGTCAAGTACCTTGAGAAATGAGTAGTGAAAACTAAGAAAGAGATTTACGCAAGAAAGAATCATCTCTACGATTTGTTCCATCTTGGACACCACTTAAACAATGTAAGAAGCCAAGAAAAAAATCTTTACATTTGCGGTGGATGCTCATGGCACATCAGAAACTTCGACTGTTTCTGTCATCTTCTCTTTAAGAAAAGGTTTTGTATTGACCACCTGAATTTACTTGATACTTAAGTTTCTTAATTATACCAACCCACACTATGCGCTTACTGTAACAAAAAAAGCTTAAATTGTTGCTGTAATTCTAGTCATCTCTTTACTAAAGGCTGCTTAATAATCATACATTTTTATTTATATAGCTATTTAATAATGTATATTTAAAATATAAAATTTCTCTAGTAAATAAGTATTCAGAATATATCTAGCTACCCTACGAATGTCTAACATATTCTAATATATCTAGCTACCCTACGAATGTCTAACATATTCTGAAGACTAATTTCCACTTATTTTTTTTAATTACAAGGAGAAAGTAACAAAACTAACTAAAATAGCGCATAGAGCGGCGGTATAACGCGTCGTGAGTGTCTCGGAGGAGACAGTCCAAAACAGTCAATGGGGGCTCCTAGACGATGTGCAACCTGGGCCGGATAGGATGACGAGTGAAGCGAGATGGTCTACGCATTGATTCCCCTCTTGAAGAACATGTTGAAACTTGACCTCCTAGTTACGGTGGAGGAGACGCCAAGTACCTGTCACCAAAAAGGAATCATTAGTCGAAACAGGATCGAAGGAGGAAAGTAAATTAATAATTTCAAGGGAGTTCACTTCAACAATAACTTGTCGGTAGCCGCTTATACAAAAAAGGAGATGAATTTCGACGGACACTTTACGATTTCCTTGGTGATGGTATTTTTAACATTGATGGTGACATCTAGAAATTTCAAAGACGAGTTTTGAGTCACGAATTTAACACCAAGGTCGTAAAAAGAAATTGTCATGATTCTCATGAAGATAGTTGACACTGAGCTCTCCGAACGACTCATCCCAATTCTCTCTTGCACTTCTGTCAACAAATAAGTGCTTGATTTTCAAGATATTCTTCAGAGGTTGCCTTTTGATAACATCCGAAAAATCGCGTTTGGGTATGATCCTGCTTATTTGCTTCCATCTCTATCACATGCAGAGTTGGCAGACATTAAAAATGCAACATCTTTAATGAATGAACACGAGTAGTGCGATAATTCTTTGTTTGATGTCCTCTTTTACTGTTTGAAGGCTCTTCCTATCTAGAATCTGTGAAGCTTATTTCTTTACTTTCACATATGTACCATTTTCTTCACTCTCGTTAGAATTACTCGATGGACAATTTTGGCCTTTTTGCTGACCAACTAATTAGTAGCTGTTCCTCCCAATCATCCTACAAGTGAATTAGGAAAAAAAAAAAGAAAAAAGAAAAGGTTAATATTTATAGCCAGAGAAGGAAAAACATAAGCTAGAGGAACAAGGAGGGGGGAAAACGGAGGAGACAGAACAGAACTTCTTCCGATATCATCGTGGTTAGGTCTATTTTTTAGATAACAGAACTAAAACAGTTTTTATAGTATTTGGAGGATAGAATTTGAGAGTACTACGCTGCTAATCTTGCTACAATCACAAGTATGCAGCTAGTCCTGAATGTTTTATGCTTTGGAAGATTGATTTGATGGATGGTTTGGTGGCTTGAGTGTGTCATTTTGTAACATAAATATGTTTTGAGTGCAAGTTTCCATAACTTACTTCACTATAATATAGTTTATTTCACTAGATTGGTTTTATATGTCTGTAAGTTCTTTTAATTGACAAATAGATGAACTGATATCTTTCTTTTTTCGTATTTCTTGTCTTTTTTTTTTTTCACAATCCTCTCTGGAGTCTACCATAGATTATCACTATGAACTTATATTAAGTTTCGCATTGCTATGGTGGAGACATATATATGAATTTCTCTTTTATATATGAATTTCTGTTTTCTTTATGAACCAAGTTCGTTGCCAATCAGGTTCCTCTCGTTCCATGGCTGTGTTTGTATTAAAATTGTAATCCTACTTTCATTTCTAATTCCCAGCTATAACGTCAAAATTTGGTCTAAGTGGAGGTTGAATTATTTGCAAATTTTGCGATCTTTATGAGGAACACCAGTGACCGTATTTCTGTTAAAATTTGATAAAGTTTTGGAGTAGTCAGCCTATTTGATAAAGTTTTGGAATAGTCGGCCTATCTTGTAAAATTCTTGTTTAGGGTCTGCATTAAATTTGATCTTCATTTTGTGGTTCGATTCACTTTTCGGGATTGAGATTTTTAAGGAATGTGTGTGAATAGCAAAGTGCTCGAATTGTCGATGTTTATTCCTAAGATCTCGCAATTTGCTATTTTGTCCCCTAGCTAGAATTTATTGCCTTAATAACCCTGTGTTATTCATAAGTTGCTAAAAAAACTCTGACATATAAATATTAGCAAAAAAAACCCTGAGTTGAAATTTTATTAACTCACAGCCCCTTAACAACACACGGCTAAGGGTTTTCTTTGCAGTAAAATTGAAAACGTAAGTTTAATAGAGTAACATTTTATATCTTAGGGTTTAATTAGCTACTTTCATATAACACAAGGGTCGCTACTTTCATCCTCTAATCTGGATGAAATTTTAGTATGTTGTTCATTAGTCTTGCCTCTTTACAACCAACGGTTAGAATCTGATTTGGGGAATTTTAACCTAGTATTTTCTGTCTATCCCTACTTGTATACGTGTTTGTATTATGTCATATATTGGGGATAATTATTAGATTTTTTTGTGCCAAAGAGAAAAGGGCCCAGAAGAGAGAGAAAGTTCATGTCAAAATTTGCTCTAGTCTCGATCGAAGACCAAACGACCTCTGATCTGGATGAAATTTTAGTATGTTGTTCCTGAGTCTTGCTTCCTGACATCCAATGGTTAAAATCTTAATTAGAGCTCTCTAGCTTAGTTTTTTTTTCTGTCCAATGGTTAAAATTGAGTTTGTCTTATGTCATATATTGGGGATGATTGTAAGATTTTTTTGTAGCAAAGAGCCCAGAAGAGAGAGATAGTTCATATAAAATATTGCTCTAGTCTCAATCGATGGCCAAATGACCTCTGATCTGGATGAAATTTTTGTATGTTGTTCCTGAGTCTTGCCTCTTGACATCTAATGGTTAAAATCTAATTTGCAGCTCTCTAACTTAGTATTTTCTGTCTTGCCATACTTCTATACGAGTTTGTATTATGCCATATATTATGGATGATTATTAGATTTTTTGTGCCAAAGAAAAAAGTGTCGAGAAGAGAGAGAAAGCTTATATTAAAATTTACTCTAGTCTCGATTTATGACCAAACGATCTCTGATCTGGATGAAATTTTAGTATGTTATTCCTGAGTCTTGCCTCTTGACATCCAACGGATAGAATTTGATTTGGAGCTCTCACTCTTAGTATTTTCTATCTAGTCCCCTACTTGTGTGCGGGTTTCTATTTTGTCATATATTGGGGTTGGTTATTATATTTTTTTGTGCCAAAAAGTAATGTGCCCAGAAGAGAGAGAAAGTTTATATCAAAATTAGCTCTAGTCTCAATTGATGACCAAACGACCTCTAATCTGGATGAAATTTTTGTATGTTGTTCCTGAGTCTTGCCACTTGACATCCAACGGTTAGAATCTAATTTGGAGCTCTCTAACTTAGTATCTTCTTTCCAGTCCTACTTGTACACGAGTTTGTATTATGTCATATATTGGGGATGATTACTAATGTTTTTTTTGGCTAAAGAGAAAAGTGCCCAAAAGAGAGAAATCTCATATCAAAATTTGCTCTAGTCTCGATCGATGCCCAAACGACCTCTAATCTGGATGAAATTTTTGTTTGTTATTCATGAGTCTTGCCTCTTTACATCCAACAGTTAGAATCTGATTAGGAGCTTTTTAACTTAGTATTTTCTGTCTAGCTCTACTTGTATACGAGTTTGTATTATGTCATATATTGGGGATAATTATTAGTTTTTTTGTGCCAAAGACAAAAGTGCCCAGAAGAGAGAGAAAGTTCTTGTCAAAATTTACTCTAGTCTCGATCGATGATCAAACGACCTCTGATCGAGATGAAATTTTAGTACGTTGTTCCTGAGTCTTGCCTGTTGACATCCAGCGGTTACCATCTGATTTGGAGCTCTCTAACTTAGTATTTTCTGCCTAGCCCTCCTTGTATACGAGTTTGTATTTTGTCTTATTTGAGTGATGATTATTAGATTTCGTTGTTAACAAAAGGAAAGTACACAGAAGAGATAGAAAGTGCATATCAAAATTTACTCTAGCCTCAATCGATGACCAATCGGCCTCTGATCGGGATGAAATTTTAGTATGTTGTTCCTGAGACTTGCCTCTTGAAATCCAACGGTTGAAATTTGATTTGAAGCTCTCTAACTTAGTATTTTGTTTCTAGCCTTTTTTGTATACGAGTTTGTGTTATGTCATATATTAGGGATGATTAGTAGATTTTTTTGTGCGAAGTGAAAAGTGCCCGAAAATGAGAGAAAGTGCATATCAAAATTTGCTTTAGTTTCGATAGATGACAAAATGAACTTTGATCGTGATGAAATTTTAGTATGTTGTTTCTGATTCTTGCCTGTTGACATCCAAGGGTTAAAATCTGATTTGGAGCTCTCAAACTTAGTATTTTCTGTATAGCCCTGCTTATATACGAGTTTGTACTACGTTATCTATTGTGGATGATTATTATATTTTTTTGTGTCAAATAGAAAAGGGCCTAGAAGAGAGAGAAAGTTTATGTCAAAATTTGCTCTAGTCTCGGTCGACGACCAAACGACCTCTGATATGGATGAGATTTTAGTATGTTGTTCCTAAGCCTTGCCTTTTGACATCCAACGGTTAGAATCAAATTTTGAGCTTTTTAACTTAGTATTTTCTGTCTAGCCCTCCTTGTATACGCGTTCATATTATTTTTTATTTGAGTGATGATTATTAGATTTTGTTGTGAAAAAAAGAAAAGTACCCAGAAGAGAGAGAAAGTACATATCAAAATTTTCTCCAGCCTCAATCGTTTTCCAAACGACCTCTGATTGGGATAAAATTTTAGTATGTTGTTCTTAAGTCTTGCCTATTGAAATCCAACGGTTAGAATTTGATTTGAAGCTCTCTAACTTAGTATTTTGTTTCTCGCTTTCTTTGTATATAAGTTTGTATCATGTCATATATTAGGGATAATTATTACATTTTTTTGAGCGAAAGAGAAAAGTTTCCAAAAAAGAGAGAAAGTTTATATCAAAACTTGTTCTAATCTCGATCGATGATCAAAAGACCATCGATCAGGATGAAATTTTAGTATGTTGTTCCTGATTCTTGCCTGTTGACATCCAACAGTTAGAATCTGATTTGTAGCCCTCTAACTTAGTATTTTCTATATAACCCTGCTTAGGGATGATTGTTAGATTTTTTGGTGCGAAAGAGAAAAGTGCCCGAAAGAGAGAGAAATCTCATATCAAAATTTGCTTTAGTCTCAATCGATGCCCGAACGAACTCTAATCTGGATGAAAATTTCGTATGTTGTTTATGAATCTTGCCTCTTAACATCCAACGGTTAGAATCTGATTTGGAGCTTTTTAACTTAGTATTTTTCGGTCTAGCCCTACTTGTATACAAGTTTGTATTATGTCATATATTGGGGATGATTTTTAGACTTTTTTTGTGCCAAAGAAAAACGTACCCAGAAGAGAGAGAAAGTTCAAATCAAACCATCATTGTATGTGAGTTTGTATTATGTTTTACTTTAGTGATGATTATTAGATTTTGTTGTGAAAAAAAAAGTGCCCAGAAGAGAGAGAAGGTGCATTTCAAATTTTGCTCAAGCTACAATCGATGACCAAACGACCTCTGATCTTGATGATATTTTAGTAGGTTGTTCCTGAGTCTTGTCTCTTGACATCCAACGGTGAGAATCTGATTTGGAGCTCTCTAACTTAGTATTTTCTTTCTAGCCCTACTTGTATACGAGTTTATATTATGTCATATATTGGGGATGATTATTAGATTTTTTGTGCCGAAAAGAAAAGTACCCAAAAGAGAAAGAAAGCTCATATCAAAATTTGCTCTAGTGTTGATCGATTAACAAAACGACCTCTGATCTGGACGAAATTTTAGTATGTTATTCCTGAGTCTTTCCTCTTGAAATCCAACGGTTGAACTCTTATTTAGAGTTCTCTAGTTTAGTATTTTCTGTGTAGCCCTACTTGCATAGGAGTTTATATTATGACATATATTGGGGATGATTGTTAGATTTTTTTGTGGCAAAGAGAAAGGCGCCCAGAAGAGAGAGAAAGTTTATATTAAAATTTGGTCTAGTCTTGATCGATGACCAAACGACTTCTAATCTGGATGAAATTTTAGTTTGTTGTTCATTAGTCTTGCCTCTTTACAACCAACGGTTAGAATCTGATTTGGAGCTTTTTAACTTAGCATTTTATGTCTAGCCTTACTTGTATACGAGTTTGTACTATGTCATATATTGGGGATAATTATTAGATTTTTTTTATGGCAAAGGGAAAAGGGACTAGAAGAGAGAGAAAGTTCACATCAACATTTGCTCTAGTCTCAATCGATGACCAAACGACCCGTCATTTGGATGAATTATTAGCATGTTGTTCCTGAGTCTTGCCTCTTGACATCCAACGGTTAAAATCTGATTTGAAGCTCTCTAACTTAGTATTTTTTGTCAAGAACTACTTGTATGCAAGTTTGTATTATGTCATAAATTTGGGATAATTATTAGATTTTTTTGTGCCCAATTAGAAAAATGCCCAGAAGAGAGAGTAAGTTCATATCAAAATTTGCTCTATTTTTTATCGAGGATCGAACGACATCTGATCAAGATGAATTTTAGTATGTTGTTCATGAGTCATATATGTTGACATCCAACGGTTAGAATCTGATTTAGAGCTTTCTAACTTAGTATTTTCTTCATAGCCCTGCTTGTATACGAGTTTGTACCATGTCATATGTTAAGGGTGATTATTAGATTTTTTTGTGCCAAATAGAAAAGTATCCAGAATAAAGAGAAAGTTCATATGAAAATTTGCTCTAGTCTCGATTGATGACCAAACGACCTTTGATCAGGAAGAAATTTTAGAATGTTATTCCTGAGTCTTGCCTCTTCACATTCAACACTTAAAATCTTATTTAGAGCTCTCTAACTTAGTATTTTCTGTCTAACCCTACTTGCATACGAGTTTGTATTATGTCATCTGTTGGGGATGATTGTTAGATTTTTTTTGTGCCAAAGAGAAAAGTGCCCAAAAGAGAGAGAAAGTTCATATCAAAATTTACTCTAGTCTTGATCGATGGCCAAACGACCTCTGATCTGGATGAAATTTTAGTATATTGTTCCTAAGTCTTGCCTCTTGACATCCAATGGTTAAAATCTTATTTAGAGCTCTTTAGCTTAGTATTTTCTGTCTAGCCCTACTTGCTTACGAGTTTGTATTATGTCATATATTGGGAATCATTATTAGATTTTTTGTTTTGCCAAAGAGAAATGTGCTCAGAAGAGAGAGAAAGTTCAGAAAAAAAATTTACCCTTGTCTCGATCGATGACCAAACGACCACTGATCTGGATAAAATTTTGGTATGTTGTTCTTAAGTCTTGCCTCTTGACTTCTAATGGTTAAAATCTTGTTTAGATCTCTCTATCTTAGTATTTTCTGTCTAGCCATACTTGTATACGAGTTTGATTTATAACATATATTGGAGATAATTATTAGATTTTTTTATGGCAAAGAAAAAACCGCCCAGAAGTGAGAGAAATCTCATATCAAAATTTTCTCTAGTCTCAATCAATGACCAAACGACCTCTGATCTGGATGAAATTTTAGTATGTTGTTCTTGAGTCTTGCCTCTTGACATCCAACGATTAAAATCTAATTTGGGGCTCTCAAACTTAGTATTTTCTGTCTAGCTCTACTTGTATACGAGTTTGTATTTTGTAATATATTGGGGATGATTGTTAGAGGCTTTTTTTTGCCAAAAAGAAAAGTGCCTAGAAGATAGAGAAATCTCATATAAAAATTTCCTCTAGTCTCGATTGATGCCCAAACGACCTCTAAATTTACTCTAGTCGTACTTATATCTGATTTTGAGCTTTTTGGCTTAGTATTTTCTTTCTAGCCGTACTTATATACGAGTTCGTATTATGTCATATATTCGGGATGATTATTAGATTTTTTTGTGCCAAAGAGAACAGTGCCCAGAAGAAAAAGAAAATTCATCTTAAATTTACCCTAGTCTCGATCGATGACTAAACGACCATCGATGACTAAACGACCTCTGATCTGGATGAAATTTTAGTATATTGTTCCTGAGTCATGCCTTTTGATATCCAACGGTTAAAATTTGATTTGCAGCTGTCTAAATTAGTATTTTCTATCTAGCACTACTTGTATACAAGTTTGTATTATGTCATATATTAGGGATGATAATTAGATTTTTTGTGCCCAAAGAGAAAAGTGTCCAGAAGATAGAGAAAGTTCATATCAAAAATTGTTCTTGTCTCGATCGATGATCAAACGACCTCTGATCGAGATTAAATTTTAGTGTTTTGTTCCTGAGACTTGCTTGTTGACATCCAGCGGTTAAAATCTAATTCGGAGATCTCTAACTTAGTATTTTCTATCTAGCCCTCCTTGTATACGAGTTAGTATTATGTCATATTTGAGTGATGATTATTAGATATTGTTATGAAAAAAATAAAATTGCCAGAAGAGAGAGAAAGTGCGTATCAAAATTTGCTCCTGCCTCAATCGATGACCAAACGACCTCTGATCGGGATAAAATTTTAGTATGTTGTTCCTAACTCTTGCCTCATGAAATCTAATCGTTAGAATGTGATTTAAAGCTCTCTAACTTAGTATTTTCTTTCTAGCCTTCTTTGTATAAGAGCTTGTATTATATCATATGTTAGGGATGATTATTAGAATTTTTTGTGCCAAAGAGAACAGTGCCCAGAAGAGAAAGAAATTTCATATTAAATTTACTCGAGTCTCGATCGATGACTAAACGACCTCTGATCTGGATGAAATTTTAGTATAT
>JANIHZ010000008.1:53745937-53758658 GCA_027478365.1 Erythroxylum rufum | reverse complement strand
GGTTAATTGTTAACCCACGATTAATAGTTGCTAGGAGAGGTTAAAGAACAAAAAATTAATGAAATATGCTTAATTAGTGTGTAGGCTGAGATTGAACCAAAGAATCGAGTCCTTCCCAAATTTCCCACTTTTATCATTTTTTGCATGTTTTCTTTAATTTGTTTTTATTAGTTAGTTTCATTTTATTTTATTTTTTTAAAAACAAAAACCTCCCCGTTAAACCTAAACATTAGTTAATTTCATTTCATAAACTTTACACACACTCTCTGTAGGATCGACCTAGACTCAACACTGCTATAGTGGTAGGTCTAGTTATTTTATTTTTACTGGTGTAACTGAGGAAGAATCAGAAGTTTATCTGGAGTGATGAATGCCAGTAGAGCTTTGAGGAGCTTAAGCATAGATTGACAAGTGCTCCAATTCTAACCCTGCATATGGGAGAAGAGGGTTATATAGTTTACAGTGATGCTTTAAGAAAGGGTTTAGATTGTGTGTTGATGTAGGGAGACAGGGTGATAGCTTATGCCTCACAGTAATTGAAACCATATGAGTTGAATTATCCGACCCATGATCTGGAATTAGCAGCAGTAATCTTTGCCTTGAAAATTTGGAGGCATTATCTGTATGGGGTTCAAACGAGGATTTTTATAGATCCTAAAAGTCTCAAGTACTTACTGAGCCAAAAAGAGTTGAATTAGATATAGAGAAGGTGGTTAGAGTTGCTCAAGGATTATGACCTGCTGATTGAGTATCATCCAGAGAAGGCAAATGTAGTAGTAGATGCTTTGAGTAGGAAATCCTCAATAACCCACGTTCAGACAGTTTATCTGCCGTTATTATAAGAGATGGCTAAGTTTAGGATAAGTTTGAAACAAGAGGAACCTGAGTGTATTGTTGTTACTTTCAGAGTAAGACTGATACTCAGAGAGAAGGTTAGGGAGTTACAAGCATAGGATGCAGAATTGAGTAAGCTTTGAGAAGAAATTTAAAATGCCAAGAAATCTTAAATGGTAGTGAGGGATGATGGACTTATTGTTGTAGGGAATAGACTTTGTATCCCGAATGTCAAGGAGGTGAAGGATGAGATACTGGATAAGGCACACAATGTGCCTTATGCCATGCACCTAGGTTGCACCAGGATGTACAAAGATTTGAGAGAGTATTTCTGGTAGAAAGGCATAAAGAGGGATGTAGCAAAATATGCAAGTAAGTGTCTAGTGTGTCAACAAGTCAAGGCTGAACATCAGGCACCTTTTGGCAAGTTAAGGCCATTGTCCATTCCGGAGTGGAAGTGGCAACAGGTAACCATGGATTTTCTGATGGGTTTGCCTAAGACCAGTAGGAAGCATGATGCTGTACGGGTTATTGTTGATCGTTTGACGAAGTCAGCCCATTTTCTAGTAATCAAACAAACTGATTCTTTGCATGTGCTAGCAAAGAAGTATATTGATGAGATAGTGAGACTGCATGGAATTCCCGACTCTATAGTTTCTAACAGGAATCCTCAATTAACTTCGAGATTCTAGGGAAGCTTTCAAGAGGCTCTGGGAACTAAGTTAAATTTTAGCACGACTTTTCATTCCCAGACTGATGGTCAATTTGAGAGGACCATTCAGACCCTTGAGGGAATGATCAGGGCATATGTGATGGATTTGAAAGGAGCTTGGGATGAGCATTTTCCATTGGTCGAATTTGCTTACAATAATTCGTACCATTCGAGCATTCAGATGGCTCTTTATGAAGCATTGTATGGAAGGAGGTGTAGGACTCCGATACGTTGGGATGAAGAAGGAGAAAGGAAACTGATAGGGCTGGAGTTACTGCAGATGATAGTGGACAAGGTCAATCTAGTTAAGCAATGGCTTAAAGCAACACAGGATATAATGAAAAGTTATACTAATGCACACTGAAAGGAAATGGAGTATGAAGTCAGTAAGAAAATCTTCCTTAAGACATCTCCTTGGAAAGGAATCATGAGATTTGGCAAGAAGGGCAAGTTGAAACCAAGATATATGGGTCCTTATGAAATTCTTGAGAGGATTGGACCACTAGCCTATAGGTTGGCATTACCCCCAGGATTATCACAGATTCATGATTTCTTTCATGTTTCCATATTGAGGAGATATAGATTAGATACCTCTCACATCATTTAGACCACTGAGGTTCAGTTAAGAGATGATTTGAGTTATGATGAGATTCTAATGGAGATTTTGGACACCAAGGAAAAGTTCCTCAAGAACAAGACGGTTCAGCTAGTTAAAGTTCTGTGGAGAAACCATTATGTAGAAGAGGCCACGTGGGAGCCCTTGGAGGCCATGAGAAGAGGCCATGAGGTTTCAATAGGTGAATTTTTTTAGGAGTTAAATTTCTGTTTATGACTATGTTAGTAGAATTTATTTCATAGGTTAGTTGGATTAAAAGTGGCAAGAATGCACAAAGAGGTAGTTTTGGAAGATCACTTAAGGTTAAAAAGGACATAAGGTATAAAGGAAGGGTAAAGTGGAATTTTAGCATTCATTAATAATAGGAAGAAAGAAGTGTTGTCTTCTTCCTAAAGAAGAAGAAAAATGAAAATAGGAGAGAAAGAAATGAGATATCAAATCAAAGAGAGAAAGAAGAGAGGTTTCAGTGGTTGAGAGGAAACTAGAGAGTTGAGTTAGGGTTTCATCTTTTCTAAGCTTTCAAGAGAGATTTTGAGATTATTCAAGAAGGGAAAAAGAAAGAGGAAGATTACAGCTTCCTTTAGAGCCAAGAAACTCTTCATTTGGTGAAGATTTAAGGTAGGTTCTTACTTGCTCTTTTGGATTTTTGGAAGGGTTTTTGGTTTAAGAAGTTTATAAAATGTATGGATTTAAGTATTCTAGGGTCAATTTAATGGATGTATTTTCTTAGGGTTCTTAATTTGAATTCCTATTGAATGGGAATTTTGTCATTTATGAAGGAAATCAAAAAGGGAATCAAGGGAGGCAAGAAGAGCAAGAGGAAAGACATCTTTGAGCAAATTTCTTAAGCAAGGAATTCAAGGTGGGTTACATTTTTATAATTAAGTAATAAGCCATAAATGTCTCTTTTAAGAAATGGAAACAAATGATTTCAACTACTTTTAAAATATGCATTTACTGCTTCTTGAATGAATTGATAAAATGCTATATGCTTGATATATGAATTGTGTTGATGAATTATGAAAAGACTTTGAAAATGATTCTTTTTGAAAAGATACATATTTATGAAATTAGGTTTTTCGGAAGTGGTTTTCAAAATATCTCATGTTCATGAAAAACAAGTTTCCAAAAATGTGCCATAAGGGCAAACTATTTTCAGTTTACGAATTACATGTTATGTGAGTTTGGTGTAGTCCCTTTAAGAATGTCACGTGTATGTTGACCAAGTTAAAGGCTTTTCCAGCCTACCCGCTAGTGGCATGAAGCTCCTACATTGACTCCCTCAAGTTTACGACTATATAGGACTATTATGTGGAAATGTGTAGTGCGTCATGTTTATAGATCTACCCAAACCATTTTGATATGCTTATGTGCTCCTGATAAGTTGACAAGAGTGATGCATACATAATTTGCATAAATGTGAACTTTTACAATGGAAATGATTATATAAATGGTTTTACTTGTTATTTATTATAAAATTGTCACCACGGCCTTTATGCTCACCCCCATTCTCCTCCCCATATCCTGGTGGTGAGCAAGATATCGAGTAGTCAAGGGTCAAGGCATCACTCCGATTATGTTTCTTTTTGTACTTTAAGATAGATTTGAAAACACAAGGCTTTAGTTTCATTTTGAGCAAATTATTGTTCATGTATCTTTTGTATTTTGAGATTTTGATGTATTTACAGCTTGAAATGCCATAAAAAAACTCTTATCTTTTGATGCTAATGGAACATGATTTCTTTTTTGCTCATAACTCTCAAAGTTTGTACATTGCATTTTCAAGTTTGTTATAAGGGAAAAAAATTCATGTTCTGGCTTCAGGGGAAAATCTGGATTGATCTAGGTTGAATTAGACAAAGTTAGCTTTTAGAAAGTTATAGCTTATCTTTTTAGCGGTATATAGTATGAAATTTTTTGACATGGGAGTCGAAAGTTATGATCCTTATAAGTGGAGATGGTCAGGAGTACAGACTGTATCTTCTGTGATGACGTGTATCGTCTGGTGATGACGTGTATCTTCTATGATGATGTATATCGTCTAGTGATGACATGTATCTTCTGTGATGACGTGTATCATCTGGTGATGACGTGTATCTTCTGGGTACTATTCATTTTACATTTTCTGGTCCAATTTTGACCCTCTAGATGATAGAATCTATCTTCAAGGTCTTCTTGAAAGTTGTAGATATAGAAGTCCCTTTTAAACTGTCTAAGAATGACCTTGATCCGATATCTATAGAGAAAGTTATGCTAATTGTCCCGAGACAGGTTCAATATGATTGAGGACAAAGCCTTGTTTGATTCTTTCAATCATAACTTTGTTATCCGATCTCCAAATGAGATAATTCTTGCCTCTAAATAAACTAGAGATATAGAGCTACAAATGTTCTAAAGGAATCAATTTGTAATTCCAGTTTGAAGTTTCCCAAAATCTATGCGGAAGGATGGGAAAATGAGTTTGTTTTTGATATTTGACTGGTGTGGGCACACCACCCTTATGGGATACGCGTGCGGATGTCACTTAGGACGTCGGGCATGTGACTTGTGAGGGCGACGTCCCAACATCCCTACCAAATTCCCCACTTTTATCATTTTTTGCATGTTTTCTTTAATTTTTTATTAGTTAGTTTCATTTTATTTTCTTTTTTCAAAAACAAAAACCCTATTAAACCTAAACACTAGTTAATTTCATTTTATAAACTTTACACACACTCTCTGTGGGATCGACCTAAACTCACCACTGCTATAGTAATAGGTCTAGTTATTTTATTTTGACTAGCGTAACGATGCGTGGTTACTTGTAAAAATAAATAGTGTTGACATTATTATTTCATGACTTTTCTTGCTCAACATAGCCCACCACCAGTTTCTTTACCATATGGTACACTAGGCCTAAAGTCACGGATCTATTTCTACATCAATTACCCACCACCAGTTAACTACTAGTTACTGAGTTGGTTCTACATCGCTTACCCGCAACAGGTTAACCATTATAGACTTGTAGTTAAGGAGCTAGTTCTTCATCTCTTACCTGTAACAAGTCACGGAGGTGGTTTTACATTGCTTACCGGTAATTGGTTAACCACTTTTTACAGAGCTGGTTCTACATCGTTGACCTGTAATAGGTTAACCGCTATAAATATACTGGTATAATAACATGTATAAAGCCTAGTGGTGTACCATAGTCAAAAGCAACTCTTATATTTAGACTCATCTTATTTTCTAAATCAAGTTTGAGAGGATTCATAATTGAATTATTTCAATGTAACCCCCAATCATATAAAATTTTACTTCCCCCAATCATATAAAATTTTACTTTCAAATTAAAACTCATATATTGCCAAAACATACACTTATGCTAGCAATATTTACTTGTAAAATATCATTTGCATAAAACTCATTATAAATATTCATTTCATGATCAAATGAAAACCATTTGCACAAAATCAATTTAAAGAACACTCATAAGTTATTAATTCTTTTGCAAAGAATTTAGTCATATAAAATAATTAAAATACCCTCAGTACTTGCTAGTTTTCTTTTCACCATTTTGAAACCCCTTAATTGGCTTCATTTTTCGATCCAAAACCTAATACGAATACATTCAACTCCTTAATACATTTTTCAATCAAATATACCATAAACCATATCAACTTCATTACTTTCCATATACATTACATATACTAATTTTTCTCCAAATAACATAACAGTTCATTTAATAATTCCAATACCACAAATACACTTAACGACTATCCTTAATCACATTCACATGGTCATTACATCATAACCATGCTTTTATACAAAAAATGTCTTTAAGGCTAAATTTAACATATTATACATTAAACTCTTCCAATTCAATTCCATTTGATTTTTAACAGTTAAAAATCAATCTAAATTTACTTCCATGACATTTTAGTACATGCATTTAAGCTATAAATTTTCATTAAGATTTTTTTTACAAAATCAAGCTCTCTAGGTCGAATTTCAACCAAAGCCAAAACCAATTCCAAACAAATTCTTTTTCATTTCTTTACTTCATTAGTGTGAAAATAATGCTATGAAAATCATAAAACATCAAAATAGAATTTTGGATCATAACACATTAAGACCCCTAACCTTGACCGAAAACTCACCTAATCATTTCCATGATTTTTCTTTCATTCTTTCATCATTAAACTAACTTCCTATTGCTATTCATTAATCTTAAATCATCAAATAACAACATAAAACACTTTAGGCAATAGATCTCACCTTTGACCAAGTTTGACCAAGGTTCTGTACACTTGATTCATGTGATTTTCTTCTCCCAATTGCTTCTAATGCAATAAAACCTTGATATTACATCAAAAGGGTGTAAATCACACCATCAAAACCAAATCTAACCTATAGCTTAACATATCAGATTTTTCAACAAGATTAGTAAGCTTACCAACCCTTTTTCTTCTTCTTCTTCTTCACTTGAATGACTATGAAACTTTATTGGATGCTTGATTGGAGGTAGAAGAGCATGAAAAATGGTTTGGATCACTTAACCTTGGCTTAGTCATAGCTCTCTCTTCTCCTTTCTCTTTTCTTTTATTTTCTTTTTTCTCTCTTTCTCTACGTTTCTCTCATCAATGGCCAGCCACCAATGTTTAAAGAAGATGAAGTCTTTGTTTAATTACAAGTTTTCCCCCATTTCCATTATAATTACACCTTTATCCTTAATAACATCTTATAATTACAACTTTACCAAAATGTCTTCTATTTACACTTTTGCCTATGCCACTTGTCACCATTTAATTGGCTCTCTTCTAATCACTCATCAATCCGCTAACTTCTTCTACAAATACCCAATTGCCCTTTAATGCATAAAATTGACCGTGAAATACTCTAATGATGGTCAATACTTGTTGATTGGATGTTTTTAAAAATTTCTAATGAGTTTTAAATCATCAATACCTATTATTTTCTAAAAAGAGCATTTTAACCATAAACTTTAGGAACTCCCAAATTCATCCAATTGGGCTTATTTTTGATCCATTTGAGTATCATTAGACTATAATACATATTTTAGGTATTTTTTAAGTTTTCAAGGTTGGGTCACTAAAATCACTATTAAAGTGAAAATACTATTCACCTGAATTCACTATCCATCCAGAAATACTATTCACCAAAATCATCTGGATTTCATTCAAAAGTGTCATATAAATCTTCAAAGCACATTTCAAGGCTTTTAAAGCTCGTTCAGACTCATTTCGTAGCTATTTGGAGTTTTCAAGAATTTTCTAAGAAATTTCCGGTTGAGCCTAGAACCATCTCCAGTCTATCTGTGATCTCCATTATAGCCTCAATAATACTTTTAAACAATTAAATTACTCTAGTATACCATAAGTAGAGCATGCCTTATAAAATGCATGAGCAATAAATTACATAGTACAATAATCGAACTAGGATATTACACTTTGGCAACCAACTAAGCTTTAAACCATTTAACTTTACCCTAAGAGTCCTTTTTGGTTTTATAAATCTATTTATAGTTGACAAGTTTACATTATAAGGTAAATCCATAAACTCTCATACCTTATTATGCTCAATGGAATGCATCTCTTACTTTGTTACATCTTACCATAAATCTGTATGAGGTCTAATAATAACTTTTGTAAAAGTAACTGCATCCACTACATGTGATTAGATGATATAACTAGTCTTCTTACTCTAGTGGATCTCTTTAATTGAATTGGTTTAGTATGTACACGTACCTCAAGAACCTCAATTTGTACATGAATGGGTTCCTTTTCCTATATTGTTCAGCTATTGAGACCTGAATCCATTAGTTTTGACCATATAAGTGATGGATACGAAAAAACTATAGTATCCATCATTCTATCAACTGAAGGATGAGAATGCCATCCTTATCAAAATGAGATAGACCAGTCTCATCACAGACATTATGCTTTAGAAACTTAGCTGTTTACAATTCTACTATTGTAGATCCTCCATCTTTAAAGTAAAACCTATATCCTTTAGGGTGGTTGGGATATCGGACAAAGTAATAACGAGAGGAATGAGAGTACAAATTATTTTATGAGGATTATATAAACATACCTCAGTAGGGCAACCTATATACGAAGATGAGTGAGGCTAGGCTTCCACCCCTTTTAAATTTTAAAAGGCTTATTTGAAACTAATTTTCTTGGGACTCTATTAAGTATGTACAAAGCAGTCTTTATGGCTTTACCCCAAAGGTAATTAGGTAAATTAGTCTTACTTTGCATTAATCTCATCATGTCCTTTAAGGTATGGTTCTATCTTTCAACCACAAAATTTTGCTTAGGACTACCTAACGTAGTGAATTGAGTCACTATTCCACATGATTATAAATTTTTGGCAAACGAAACCATTTCTTATTTTGAAACCCCATGTTTTCCATAATATTCACTTCCACGGTCAAACTTGACAATCTTAATTGCCTTTTCCAATTGTTTCTCAACTTTAATCTTAAAGATCTTGAATTTATCAAGCACTTTAGACTTTTTTTTAGAAAGAATGCATATCCTTAATGAAAAAAATCATTAATAAATGTCAAAACATTTATTAAATTACATAACGTAATTGTATAAGATCCACATATATTCATATGTATTAGTTCTAATAAGCCAGAAGCATGAGCGAACCTTTTTTTTTCTTATTTTTGGTCTAGTTACCCTTATAAAAATCAACACATGTTTCCATATCATCATAATCTAGAGTTAGGAGAATGTTATCCTTTATCAATCTCTAAAGCCTTTCTTTGGAAATGTGGCCCAATATTTTATGCCATAATATGACTTTTCTTTGATCAAGGGTCTTTTTTTAGTAACCTGTTCAACAATATACGAAAAAGCATAGAACTCATTAGGAGCAAGATACATTCTATTAAAACTATCTGATAATAAGGCCATACCTATATGTTTCGTATTGAAAGATAATTTTACAACTAAAATTCCAAATAAATAGGATACATTTTTCTTACTAGACTAGTAGCCCATTTAATTGGATCCTTTATTAGGCCCATTTATTATCTTTAATATGGATCAATTTTAATTTCTAAAAGTATGTAATTAATAATTGCCTAATAGAAAATTTTAATTCTAACAACACATCCTAATATCATGTTGGTAAAAAATAATTCCTCGTTAACAATCTCCATCAATGCACACCACCAATTCAAGGGTCTCAAATATGGAGCAAATGCATAAACAAAGCACTATAACAGTATCTTAAAACAAAAGAAAAAGAGCTCACACTAATCAAATGATGACTATTAACTTTAACAACAAAGCATGCATATGCTCTAGCGAGCATTGTCATACAGAATAAAGATATTAACTTTTATATTTTACCTATTCTTTCTACGATCATTTTATACTGATCCAGTAACAAAATACAAGCTTAATGCCCTTGAAGTTCAAAATGTGTCCTTTTAAAAGGATTAAGAAAAGACACTTTTATTGAGTTTCCATCTAATCACTATATCACAAAGCCTATCCATTACTTAACTATGACCAAAATGACAATAGAAACCTAAGAGCCTAAAACAACTTTCTTCATCTAGTTTTTAGTTTATTGATAGGTGCAAAAAATTATTATGTTTTTTAGGTGTTATAGTAGGTTTTTAATATTTTCTTAGTTGATAATCTTGTGTTTAGGACTTAGATTTATGTTCTTGTTAGTATTTTTTATGTATTTTGTTTGATTAATTATTAGGAAAGAGTTTGATCTTAGTTATATATTTCAAGGATTATTTGGCACTCATTTTGCTTCAAGTGTGCCTTCATAGACCAAAAGGAGAAGAATTTAAGTGCAATCAAGGTGTAAAATGTAAGAATTGAAGCAACTTTGGAGATATACAGTCATGTATAGGGACAGTGTAAGTCACTATAAATATGTGGAGTTTTAAAGATGTTATTTATGCCTGTTTAAAGATATATGACCATATATATTGACATACACAACCGTCTATATGCTCATGTAAGCTTTTTCAATAGTGTGAAGTCACAATTTAGAGGAAATTTTAATATACAAGGTCACCTACACAGCCATGTAAGTGACTATGTTTACTTCAAAAAACCTAGTTTTTGCTATAAAAGGATATTATGAATGTTATAGAAGAAAGAGGTTGATTATAGAGTCAAGTAGACTCTGAAAAAGGAAAACAAAGAAAACAAAGGAGGCTGCACATCATAAGAAAGAAGATAAAAAAATGGAAACATCAAGATCAACTCCAGCTTTTTCCAGATTTCCCAAATCAAGGCTTAAAGGAAAATTTTATTCTCTTCTCTTCTTCTATTTTTTTGCCTTGTATGCCAAATCTAAATAGTTGTTTGTTAATATGATTATGGATTGCTAAATCTATATTAGGGTTTTATTCTTGAATTGTTTTGTATAAATTTTACCTTGTTTAATTTAATATATTACTACTTTGCGATATTTTTTATGCTTATACTTGGTTTGGATTGAGGGATTAAATTGAGATATTTTTCTTAAGTTGCATAACGAGAGTTAGCACCTTGATAGACTTAAACATATCAGGTTAATAAGCAATTAAAGAGATCTTAATTATGAGTTAATTATCCTTATGATTGTTTCAAATCCAATTGAATAGTTATGAGTAGTTTTTGGAAATTGAGATATTGCGACTTAAATTTTGTCTATTTTAATTAGTATTACTTATTAGATCTTGAGAGAGGGTAATCAAAACCTTTATATATCTAGGATCAAGCATAGTTTAATTCATTAGGTAAAGGGAAGACAAAACAAGGATAGAATAATCCCTAAGTTTCTATCATTGAGTAACTTCAATTCATTGTTATCATTTACTTGTTCAATCATCAAATTTTGTTGGTTTGCTTTAATTTTCAGTTAGTTCGATCTTTTGTTACCTTATCCATAGTGTAATTCAAATTTTTAGGTGAATATATTCAATCCTCATGGTAACAATATCAGTTGTACTACAATATAAAACTAATATACTATAACATAAAATTGACAAATATTTATCATTCTTCTTTGCACATTTATCTTTCTTATAGACCTTAATTTGCAAAGTGGTGGCACTAAACCCTTCTATAGTTGTTGCTATTCAATATCCCATATTGCCCCAGCCATAAGCCCATCATGCATAGGCACGTACTCCTAATCAAAATAAAGTAATCTTTAAACGCCTTATTATGATTTCCATTTATAGACCATTAATTATTAGACTACCCAAATATATGCTTTCATAGCATAGGAGACAAAGGATGTGTTGGAACCCGTTTCCGAAGTCCAACATTCGGAATCATAAAAATATTGAGGACTCATCACCCAACTTAGAGATCAAAAATAATTGGAAAAGTTTCAATTGGAAGTTCAGATTAGCTACTTCGGTACATTTATTTCCTCATGGTCTTAAGCTTCTAAAGCCTCCAAAATCATCTCATTTAAACCTCTACTGATCCAGAAACATCAAAATACTGAAGTATGTTCAGTGAGATAACACCAGTTCAAGTGCTTGAAGAACACACTCATTGTACCCGTCTCACTATTTTCACTTAATCTCTCTCCATACAATTCAGATAGCTTCAACTTTTGGTGGAGATGAAGAGCAAGGTCTTATGAATCCAATGGTTCAAGAATCAAATCATTTGGATGTCTAGAGAAGAAGTTATGGCCAAAAGACTCTGACACATTTCTGCCCTTACTTGGAATGTACATGTCTTAGTACGAATGCCATAACTTTTTCTACAGATGTTGAATTGACGTAGTTTTCAGACCATTGGAAAGAAGACTTTGATATCTACAACTTTTATGCAGACCTAAAAGGCCAATTCTATCGCCTACCTTCTGTATCATCTCATTTTCTATCGTCTTCTTTCTTCCGTCTGCTTTTCTATCGTCTGCTTTCTTCCGTCTACTTTTCTATCATCTGCTTTCTTCCGTCTACTTTTCTTCCTCCTGCTTTCTTCCGTCCACTTTTCTTCCGTCTGCTTTCTTCCGTCTGCTTTTCTTCCATCTACTTTCTTCAGTCTGCTTTCCTTCCGTCTGCTTTCTTCCGTCTACTTTTCTATCCAAAACTTCTCCACTTACAAGAACCATAACTTTTGACTCAAATATCCAAAAATTTCATACTATATACCGTTGGAAAGAAAAGAATGCTATACAACTTTATAGAAGGAATCAAAAACAATTTCAGTCTATAAAAGGCTCAAAAGTTTATGACAATGTGACTGTTTGTCAATTTCACCCTAAACAACATTAGAACTTCTAAATACCATAACTTTCTCCTCCATTGTCAAAAATTTTCATACTTTATGGCATTAGAAAGCTGAAAACATAAGCTACAACTTTCATTAAGAACACCTTAGAAATTCTATCCAGATCAGTACAATTTTTGCCATTGAAGTTTCTGAACACCATTCCTAAACTTAGGATGGCATTTCAACACATAAACTTCACATTTTCACCCACCACTGCATGCTCTTCGATACTATTAAGCTCCACCTCAACCAATTCATCTCAAACACAATTCTAAACTCCAACATGCTATTCCCAAG
>JANIHZ010000008.1:53663631-53674815 GCA_027478365.1 Erythroxylum rufum | reverse complement strand
TTTTGAATCGAACAAATTTTGTATTCAAATCATTAAGTTTTCTTTAAGAAGGGATTAACGAAAAAGTTGACACAATTTAACCCCCCTTCTTGTGCATTTGATTATCTGTATATTAATGTGTGATTCACTTCAAGTGGTATGACCAATATCTGTCTCAGAAAGAGATAGTCTTTGATCAGAAAGTTTCATAGGTGAAATTTTCTGACAAAGATTCTTATTATACTTAACAGCTGTAGTCTGTTCTTTTCCCCATGTTGGTGGATTCTTGCGTAAAAGCTTAGATAAGCTTGATGTGAAGGCTACCACATGTGGTATGAAATCTCTGATGTAATTGACAATCCCGAGGAATTGTTGAATTTGCTTTACAGTGAGATTTTTATCAGGAAATTGAATAATTCTTTTGCAATATGTGGGCCTGGCTGATAGAATCCATCCTTAAATTGCATTTTAAAAAATTCTATTTCTGTTGTACCAATAGTACTTTTCGAGGTTGAAAGCATGATCTCATACTATTGTGTAAGATCCAAAAATATTTGAAGAAGGGCTTGATGTTCCTCATGGATCGTTGAAAACAGTAGAATGTCATCGATATAGATCGAGGCACTATTAAGGATAGGCTCATAGATTTTTGTAATGGACTTCTGAAATAGTGATGGTGCGACTTTGAGTCCAAAAGACATCACAATCCATCGGTAATGCTCATTGGGAATACAGAATGCAGTCTTGTAACGTTCTTCAGGGTCAATACCTAGTGGCCAAAAACCTGCTTTCAAATGAAACTTGGAAAATATAACAGATTCCTTGAGAAATAGTACCTGTGTACTAATTTTGGGTAAAGGAAACTTGTCATCTTGCAGGAAATCATTCAGAGGCTTATAGTCTATGATTAGACGTTTCTTTCCACGTTTCTGCTCTGAACATTTATTGACATAGAACGCTTGACAAGTCCAATTCGACTTTGTGGGCTCTATTAATCCTTGCTGCAGCAATATGGTACACTCATTTTGTGTGAGCTTTAAGTCGTCAGGATTCATTCCTAGATGTGTGGCTTTAGTGGGGTTTATATTCTCAGTCTTTTTGAATGGTAAACTTATGAAAAGTCTGAATTTTTTCACAAAGGATATGGATGAGTAAACTGTGCATGAGACTCTGAACAGTAGCTTAACAGTTTATCTCGAAGTCCAGTGTAATGTGCTGGAACCTGTGTAAGTTCAAACACATTTTTTACATCAGTGTATGGACTGAAAAAGTTTCGATACTTGAGGCCTATGGGTAGGATTTGTAAAGGTTGGGCTTTACTATATGTGTCCATCCCAATAAGAAGATCTGGGCCTGGTAGATTGCTTTCAAATACTTTAGTCCAAACTGTACACATCCGCTTCTGGTTATCAACCCAATTTTGAAAGAGTTACCATCAACAACTATAAAGTACTCTTCATGAGATGTCTATGCTTCCGATGATAATATATTGGGCTTCATGATCGTACAACTGGATCTAGTATCCATAAACCCGATGGCTTTAATGGGTCTATCATATTTATCTTGTTGAAAGATTTGGATTTGGACATAAGGCCGTTATACTGGAGTACGATCTGTCTTCATACATATCTGTTGTAACATGTATAATGAATCATCATCAGTAGAGGTAGATGATTGTGATGATTCTTCTTCATCAGTTGACACAGAAACAACAAACTATGTATCACTGTTCTCACTAGATTATTCCTCAAGGAATTCTTCAATGTTGCCTTAAGGATAAATAGGCATAAGAGTTTCAAGTTTCTGGAGAAACTTCACATCTTTCTTTGTTGCCTGAGGACACTTGTTAGCAAAATAATATGACTTTCCACAGATAAAACACTGAACCTTATTTTGGTGAGAGGACTTCTTGAAGAAACTCATAAATTTGTGCTTTTTGCGTATGTTCTTCTTTTTGAAGTTTTGCTTCCAAGGCTTCACGTCTTTTCTCTTGTGGAACTTTCTCCTTTGGTAAACTTGAGAAGAATGAGCTTTCTTCTTGCTATGACACTCACAAGTCTTTTTGTCTTTACACTTTATCTGGAGATACGGCTTCTTGTAAACCTGTTTCAGAACTGGACCTCCTTTAAGGATATTCTTGATCAAAGTATGTTGATCACATAGTTTTTCAAGAGAAGCTAAAGCAAGCTAATAGATTTCTCCAAGAGAGATAGTTAACATGTCTCGTTGTAGAGAAACTATGGTCCCTTGTAGTTCTAGTTGTATTTCATCTGGAAGGGATGATATAAAAGTATATCGTAAGTTAACACGATTCCATCCATTCAATAGATAATACCTTTCCGTCATGCGTTTGTAATACTTTTGGATATCACGCTTATCAAGAGAACAACATTTTATCAAGAAATACTTTTGACGGATTCTTTTATCAATCAACTGGAGATCACCAACAAATTCTTTGTGAATCACACAAAGTAATGCTCCAACTGTTGATACTTGAATGTACTGAAGACGTTGATAGTTTGAAATACTTTGCCACCATTCTCGCAAAGTACCAGTGAATTTGGATGTAAACTTAGATAAAATATCTGGCAAGTGATAGTTTGGTTTGGTCATTTGTAAGTCTATCCGTGCACTGAATTCATGCAGTCTATCCCTCCATTTCTTTGGGGGTAGATCATCAAATGTGAACCAAGGACCTAAAGTAGGCTTGGTTGTAGCCTGTGCAGCTGGCCGAGCTAGTGTTGCTTGAGGTGCAAGCTCTGGTCTGAAGGGTTCAGTCCCTACAGGTTCTACTTCACTGATTTCTAGTTCTTCAATATATTGAGGCATATTCATCAGAACATTTGATAATTATTAAAGGTCAGCAAAGTTAGATGATTCATCAGTCAATGGTGAAGAGACTGATTCATATGATGACTCTGAGGTGTGTTATGAGAGATCAGATGTTTGTTCACCTGAACACTTAGGTGGTGTTGCAGAGACTTCAGATGTATTGCTTTTCGCATCAGTTTTCTCAGATTGAGAATTGGAATTTTCTGCATCGGTCTTCTCATATTGAGAACTGGAATTTTCTGTAAGAGATTTAGTGGTTAGAGTAGCTATGTACTATGGTAGTTTAGCTTTATCCTTCCTAAGAGATGAGGTGGAAGGTTGAACTAGTGGTGGAGATTCTGGTGGTGTACAGATACGTACTGGATTTCTCCACTCAGGTAACGGTTCAAAAGGTGTATATGAAGATGATGCTTTTGGAACGTTTGAAGACTCAAAAACTCGAGGTTTAGGCATACGATCAGATGTAAACTTGGATTTTGATCATCAAGGTTTTTCTTGAGTTGTCTAAGGATGTATATACTGTCTAATCAAAGGATAGTTGAATTTGAATACCATTGAATAGTCAGCTTCTTCTTGATACCTCTGATACATAAGAGATGGATATGATGGTTGTGTATTTGGAAAATCCGAAGAGGATGAGCCATATATCTGCTTTGATTGAGCTGCATGTATATCAGCTTCCATTTTTTGTATAGTAATTTGTATCTTTTGTATCTTGCAAACTTTGAAGCCAAATTCTAGCCCCATATAGTGGGCAGAGATGTATTGTTTGAGTTCAGCATCAATGCGCTAAATCTGAGCTTTGTACAACCGATACATCGTTTGCATCTGATCCGACACAGAATGGACTTTCTTGTGAGTAATAGTGTTTTGTTGACTAATTCCATCTAGCTTGGAATCAATCCTTCTCAGAACTTTGTTCTGTGATAATGCGTTATATGTCTGCCAGTTAAGTACTTCATCAGATGGATTTGATGCAAGTGTTCCTTGTGAAGTAATTCCTAATGCTATGATGTAAAGGTTATGGATAACCCACTGTGATTCATCAGTACTCCTGGACATTTAAGGAAAGTTATCCACGTTTGGCCTTGCCATCATACAGGGTATAGGAGTATGAGGTTGAACAGGAATTTCTGACATAGATATGCAAGATCCATCAGTAGATCTGCATGTATTAGATAACCTGAGCATCTCCCTTAGAGACCTTGGTCTGGATCTTTCTATCATAAGTAGACCATTTGGATCGTTTTGATCTGGATCACCTCCAAGAGAGTGATTTTCACGAGAAAGTAAACACTGAGATTTGGGCCTAGATTTCTTCTTCCTTCTCCGTTGATATCTTGGATCATCATCATCAGAATCTGACTCAGGGTTGAGACAGATTGTAACACCCCATATTAGGGGTTAGAATATTGAGGAATTTCATTGCATAGTAAGCTTTGCATAATTAAGTTTTGCTTATTTGTGCATATGCATTTCTAGACTCATACAAATTTTTGAGCATGCATTCATGACATTCCAGGTGTAATTGGTTTTAGAATTTTGATTAAGATGAGAATTTTGGTTTATTAGTGATGAAAATTTATTTGGAAATTATTAGTAACATTTCAGAATTTTTAGGAATTTAGGAATTTTTCTGAAAATTTTGGGACATTAAGAAAAATAGACCAATGGTAGTTTTCCATATAACACCTTTATATGAATGAAAAATGGCCCACATGCAATGGGGCCACGTGTCAATGGGTTACTAAAGCATGTATCATAAGTGTGTAAGGCCAAAAACGTAGTAGCTCTTTATTTTCTTTCGGTTTTTCTTTGTCCTCACCGAAACCCTGTTCTTCACTATCAAAGCTGGGATTTTGCTGGAGAAATGAGGTAAGTGAAGTTTTAAGTTTCTAAGTTATGTGGATGATTTTGATAATGTGTTGTGTATTGAAAATAAGTACATGCATGAGTTGGATGATGTTTTATGTGTTGAGAATGAACACATGCATGAGAAGTTTCAGTATTATAGCTTCGATAATGCCTAGGATGTTTTATATAAACTTGGTGTGATTTCGAAAATATACAGATTATGTATTTGAGATTGGGGGAAATGGAAGTTCATTGTGATGTAGTTAAGTACATAAAAATATGGTAAAGAACAGTGTGGCTATAGGTTCTACATTGGTTATAGTTTGAAAATAAAGTCACAGAAGTAAGAATGGAAAATACGCAATAGTGAGAGAAAGTGAATAGGTAGTTTCAGATTTCTGATGTGTTTATGGAATCTGGACTTTTAGTTTATTTGAAGTTGTGGAGTTGAAATGGAAGTAGAAGAATTGTTTTAAGTGTGATATGTGTTCATTGAATAAGATTGAAGTGTTAAATCTGGGAAGTTTGAAGATGACAAACTTGAAGGATTTCATTTTTGTGAAAGTTCGTCGTGGCCAACTCTCCTGGGCTCACCACTGCCAACTTGAAAGATTTGACTAGAATTCCTTTTGGGTTAAGTTCGCCGCGGCCAATTCTAGGTTTCGCCACGGCCAACTTGTGAAAGTTTTGCGAGAATTCCTCTCTGGAGGAGTTCGTCGCGGCAAACTTTTCTCTACACTGAACATGTTTCGGTAGTTTAGGCATAACTTTCTCTATAGTTATCCGAATGGAGTTATTTTTGATTTAGAGTAAACTAGAGACATAGGGATATAAACATTTTGAAGAAATAGAGTTCTGATTCTGCCTCTAATAATATCAGAATATGATTTGAAAATGAGATAAGAATTTTGATGAAGCTCAATAACAGCCTGAACTCTTTTGAGTATAACTTTCAGTATACTGAACCAAATTGGATGAACTTGGTATCATTGGAAACCTAATACAAAGAGGGACAATTCTAGAAGGAAGTATTACTTAATTACCTCAACTACCTGATGAGAATAATTGAGCAAGGTGGAGCCGAAAGTTGATTGTGAAATAAATCTAGATTGATGAATTGAGTATGGTTTAGATTAAGGATAAGAAACCCGGATTTTTGACATGAACATGCATCATACATATTCAATATACATGATTGTGCATAATTGAATTATTAATTGTGCACAATAGTAATATATGTTGTATTAAATGTTTTAGAGGAACCCATCGAGCGACCGATTCTAGATATTGTCGGGACTTCAAGGCAATAAAGCAATAAGGGAGTTTTGTAAGTAATTCAGTAAGCAAATTTTGATAGTTTTTCTTTGACTGTTTTGTTTGCTATTGATTTGGATCATTGAATGATTTGCAAAGCTGTAAATATGTGATATGCTTGAATCATTTTCAAAGCTGTAAATATGTGAATTGAATTTCAGACATTTCTATTTTGATTCTGTTAAGTCCTAGTTGTGGGTAAATAGGCATGCCTAAAAGGGTCTGCAGTTGCTTCTGTGACACTTCGATGTCTTCTATTATCGACACTTCGGTGTCTTCTGTTATCGACACTTCGGTGTCTTCTGTTAGTGACACTTCAGTATCGAGACTTCGGTCTCTTCTGTGACACTTTGGTATTGAGACTTCGGTCTCTTCTGTATAAGTCTCATTACAAGCTTCTATAAATGGATTTAGCAGTTTTCTGATTTTGTACTCTGACATCTGTTTAATTTGATATAAGCTAAATTATGTTCTGATTCTGAAGGTTTATACCTTTTGTGTTATGCAGTTCTGATAATCATAATATCTGTTCTGAAATGTATTATGTCTGATTTACTATTAAAGAAATCTTTTAAAGTAGATTAGTTATTACTCACTAAGCTATATGCTTAGCACGGTAGATTTGCCCCGTGTAGGTTCAGAGAGAAGGACGTAGGAATTGGGACAAGTCAACCATAATGGCCAAAGCAGTCCGAAATTTGTTTTGTCTAAACTGTATTTTGAGTTTGTTTTTGGTTCTGTATTTGATGTATATGACTCATGAATTCTTGTATCAAGGTTTGTAATAACCTTAATTCAGCTTGGTTTATGAAAGTATAATATGTGATGTATGTTTGTTACAATTGTAACATCCCATCCCCATATTAAGAGTGAGGACTGGAAATTTCAGTCCATATGAACTTAAAGAGAGATTAGGGAAATGTATTTTCTTGCTCGTGCATCATGTTAGCATATATGCTCATAAATATTGAATGTTTGCACAAAAAAAAAAGTGGTACATGCATTCATTGACAACTTCTGGGTATAATTGATGCTAAATGTGATTTTATTAAAAATGAGAAGTAGAGGGAATAGAAAGAGTGATCTTGGTATGAGTTGTGATAAGGAAAGATTTAGAAATAAGATTGGTAGTGATCTGGAAAATGTTCACTGAGTGTGCTTTAGCCTATTAGCCATAACTTTTTCTCTAGTTATCTAAACAAGATTATTCTTGATTTGGATTCAACTAGAAACATATGGCTACATTTCTTATGAAGACATCGAATTTCAATTTTGTCTCTAAGAATTTCAAAACTTGTCATGAAGTTAAGAATTTGGTGCAATATGTTGGTGTATGAATGGGAAATTCGTCTTCGGATTTTAGGGGCAAATTTGGGATTGATATAAAGAGATTTTAGCCAAGATGCCTTCTAGAAAGTTGTATATTTTTCTTTTATCTTTCCAACGGTATATAGTATGAAAATCTTGGACATCGAAGTCAAACGTTATGATTCTTATAAGTGGAGACATTCTGGAGCAAAAGTTAGACGGATGTTTTGAGACGATAGAAGTAAGGCGGAAGTTTTGAGACGATAAAAATAAGGCGGAAGTTTTGAGACGATAGAAGTGAGACAGAAGTTTTGAGATGAAGAAAGTGAGACGATGGAAGTGAGATGATAGAAAGTGAGACGATGGAAGTGAGACGATAAAAAGTGAGACGATAAAAATGAGACGATAGAACTGAGACGATAGAACTAAGACGAAAGGAAAGTGAGACGATACAGAAGCCAAAAAATAGAATCAACCTTTGAGTCTTCATGAAAGTTGTAGATTTCGAAGTCCTATTTCCTATAGTCCAAAAATGAAGTCAATCTGACACCTGTAGTGAAAGTTATGGCAATCGCGTCAAAGCATGTATAATATGACTAAGGAATAAACATGTTGGATTCTTTTGGCTATAACTTCTTCTCTAGACATCCAAATGATCTGATTCTTGAACCATTGGATTCGTAAGACATTGCTTTACATCTCTATCAAGAATCATAGCTATCTAAAATTAATGGAGAAAGATTGAGTGAAAAGAGTGGGACGGGTATAGTGAGAGTGTTCTTTAATAATATGAACTGATGTTATCATACTGAACATACTTCAGTATTTTGATGTTTTCTGGATCAGTAGAGGTCCCAATGAGATGATTTTTGACTCGTGGTAAACTAGAGATATGGAGCTACAAATGGTATGAGAACTTAGAACCTAATTCAGTCTCTAAGATGTCTAAATCTCTAATGGAAGTTGTGCATAGTATAATGTTTTAGACAAGAGTAGTCCAAAACTGTTGAAGTATATCTTTTGAATCACTGAACCAAATTGAATGATTTTGGAGGCATAAGAAACCTAAGACAATGGGGGATATTTTTTCTGAAGAAAGTATTATGTTAGAATGTTTAAGGGTACTGTTGGCAAGACACTTAAGTTTAAAAGAACATAAGTCTATAAGGAAGGATAAAATGGACTCTTTGGACTCATTAAGGGCATAATCGAAAGAAGAAGTATTGTCTTGCTTATAAATAAAGGGAAAAACATGAATGAGAAGATTGGAGAGAAGCAAATGAGTGGATGAGAAAAGAGATAAGAGAGAGAAAACATGAAAAAGAAATGAAAGAGAGAAAGAAGAGAAAGCAAGCTAGGGTTTTAATTTCCTTAGCCTTCAAGAGAGATTTTGAAGTGTTCAAGAAGAGAAAAAGGTAAGAGGAAGAAAAGAGCTTCCATTTGAGCTAAAGATCTCTTCATTGGGTGAAGAATCAAGGTATGATCAATTGAATCTTTGGATTTTTGAAAGGATTCTAGTTATGGAGTTTAGAAAAATGCTTGGGCTCAACTATTGTAGAATCAATTTTTGTGATCTTGGATTGAGGGATTTTTAATTGAATTCCTATTAAATGGGAAATGGATATTATGAGATCATATGAGGTTAGAAAAGAGATGACAAAAATTAAGTTATGATATAGAGTAATCAAGTGTTCTTGAGATGTGAGCTTATGAAAATGATAAAGATTGAAATAAGAATTTGGAATGATCATGTACAAATAAAGTGTAATTCTAAGTTCAATGAGACATATATGAATTATGAAATGGGAATGATCTTAATATGTGTTTTAGAACATATACCCGGGATTGTCATTGAACATGCATTACACATAGCCCATATAACTATTTGGGCATAAATGAGTTTTGTAACTGATGTGAATTATGTCTTGCATAAATGGGTTGTGCAGGACAAGCATCCGCATTCAGGTGTTCTCAAAATTGGAAGCAAATGCTAACCTGGAGCTTACTGTGAGTAGACCTAGATGGTCTTACTTTATTGTGTTGTCTGTTTATGTTATGAATTGAGTGATCATGAATGATTATGAATGTGACTTGATTGTTGAATTCCAGAAAATGAAGGTCCGATGGCCGTGATATATGAATGAGATATTGAAGTGCAAATTGTATATGAATGTGATTGTTAAATGTGTTAGGAATGTGTATTTGTATTTGTATATAAATGAAATCGCGAATATGCATATGAATGCAAAAGTGTGCTCAGCATTTCTGATGAATGCTGGACTAAGGTCCGATGATGAATGTGATCTAAATGTGAATGTGCATCTATGTGATTGACTGAGGTTATGTTATGAGAAACATTCATTACATGAATGCATATAAGATAAAGGAAGTTATGACTGGAGCTGCCAGGATAAAGAGCTTAAAGCTCATAATGTGATTAAAGCCTCGGGCTCGAGTGCGACTGTACCCGGTATCCACTAAGGGATATGGGACGTTATATGACATAGCTCGGTATCCACTAAGGGATATGAGCTAGCAAAAAAAAAGGCACTCCGTCATAACTACAATAATAAATAGAAAGTGAGTCTCATGTACATTGCATATGCATAATATGAATGATTCAGTTTCTTGAATGTGAAATATTGGGAAATGTGAAATAAAATGTGATGTGTAAATTATGTGTTATGTGACTGGGTGAGCCATCGATGATGGTCACTCACTGAGTTCGCAAAACTCACCCAAAATTTGCAAATCTTTTTCAGGATCAGAAGAATACCCCGTTAGGCCAACGAGAGTATACCTACAGCATTCAAGTAGAGGATAGAGGTGGGGATCAGTTCGCGCCTGCATTGCATTTCTCTATTTTTGTATTGAATTGTAAATTCCTCATCTTTTTTATAAATTTGCATTTTGAATTGACTCAAGTGTTTTGTAATTGTGAAAGATTCCCAAATGGCTATTGAAAATTGTGTTGATTGATAATGTTTATGAATGATTATGGGCCCAATTTGAGTTTCAATTTCCGCATATTGTGTTTGTGATTTCAAAAAAATTCGTACTAATTTTTGAATGATTAAGTGCTTTGGCACGCCACTCTCGTGGGGCATGGATTTGAATATCACCATCGACGTCGGGTCCGGGTCTTGCGGGAGTGGGGCGCTACATTTATGTGGTATCAGAGCCCAGAAGTACTATCTTATATGGGCATTCTGAAATATGTGTCAAGTTATATACATATGCGTATAGTCATGTCATAGCAGACAGTGACAATTGATCTCTAGTATGAGTCACATGCATGAGCATTTCCTTGAGAGTCTGAGCGGTTATCCTCATTGAGAAAATTGATGATTTGACTGAATGTGAGGAAATAAAGGTTTATGGACATGTCGAAAATGAGAAATAGTGTTTGATTTTGTATGATAAATAACGGTTCACCACAATGGGGTTATGTACCTTTGAAGGTGATATACGTGTGAATAAGTATATTGTTGTGGATTGATTGAGGGAAATGAGAAAATGAGTAAAAAGGAGACTAAAGTGTACAGGTAAAATGAAATGCAATCATAAAATTGTTATGATCATAAAAGGATGAATGTGGAACCGAGGTGGTTAAGTGAGTATTGTGATAAGAGATGTAATTCAGTATAAAAGGATATTAGGGAAAAATTGAGACCAAAAATTCATAATGATTATACATCGGAAATTCTAGATTGGTTGAGTGTATATATATATATATATATATATGGGAAAAGAAATAATATATAGATAGATACAACTAGGGGTGAGCAATATTCGGGCTGGCCCGATTACCCGGCCCGACCCGAATTAATTCGGGTAATAAAATATGAAATTTCGGGTAATTCGGGTCGGCCCAAGTATTACCCGAATTATTTTCGG
>JANIHZ010000008.1:53332876-53345602 GCA_027478365.1 Erythroxylum rufum | reverse complement strand
AATCCTCTCTTTCCATATTTTATAGTTATCATCATTCAATTCGGGAATATCACATTGAATATCAGAAAAATTCACAGAATAACTGCACAAAATTCAAAATAAATGCTTATGTCACTAAATTTTTTGAAGCAAAGAAACATGTATCATGTTTTACTAATGTTAAAACATACAATCATATTTCATATATGAATTATATAACAATTAAATCTGCCTGTGGGCTAAACTTTAATTAAAAGATTCATACATACTCTTTATGAGATTATATGGAGTGATTATTCCAAAAATGATGCTTATGCTTTATATATAAAGCTTACATTAAAACAATTTACAGAGTTTACAAATACTTTTCCTAAGATGGTCCCACGACTCAGTTTGTTGTGTTTCTTCTCACATATATGAGGGAACAATAAAAACAAACACAAATTCAAAGCAATGACTAAGTTAACATCTGTCTGTCCATGAAAAGATGTTGGGTAACAAAGGTTATGCTTAACTAAAGCTTTCCCACGAAAACAAGGTTTCTGCAACCTTTGTTCAAACTTTCCAAAGATTAGGCCCCACGTAATAAAAGTTTTGAATTGTCAAAATTTGCATGGAAATGCACGAAACAATTAAAACAAAAACAAGTTAAAGTTTGTAATCGTGGGCCCTGTGAAATGAGTTATTTGTCCAAAGTTCACATTTCTTCTTTAAAGCAAATGATGGTGGGCCTATGAGAACTAATCTTTGAATTGATAGAAGCGAACAAAAAGTTAAGAGTTACAGTAAACGAGTGCCAGAACTGTTTATCATCTTCAACCTTTAACTGGGTCAATAGGACCTAGATCTGACCCATGTTCTTAATCCTTCTATATCTTGATTTCTAAACTTCCAATTTTTGATGATTCAAAACCATTTTAAACGAAATTTAATTTGTTTCATATATGCAAGATTCATTTCACAATATATTGACTATAATAATGTCAATATTTGCAATAAAAAATTCATGTATCCATACGTATAATCACAGAAATTAAACTATACTAAGACAGTGGTAAATTTTACTCTGATACTAACTGGTAGACATGATAATAATCTATATGCATGTCTATTATAGAAAAATAAAAATGCGGAATGTTATTACGCACTTTTTGCCATTAATGTTGAGAGATTTCAGACAAATATGAGAAAGCTTTTCTAAGCTTTTAGCAAATGCAAGAAATAGTGTATGCAAATTAATGCTAAGCCTAGAGACCCAATCTCCTTATATTCTTTGTTATCTTCCATTAAAACAACAGAAGGATATGACAGTTCAAGTGGAAAGACACGGGGGTTCAAAATGAACAGACATGACCCATTATAAAAGAACCTAAGGATAACAACTTCTTGTAAAGGCAGCTCAGTTTATTACCTCTTTCCAACGTTGTTTTACGTCTTCTTTTCCACATTATGGTGGAGCATGAAAGAACTCAAAGGCCTCTATTTTTTTTTTCAAAATAACAAGAGTAGTAAAATCAAGAAAAGCAAGAGACTATATATATGCCCAAATATAAAAATACGTATATACATACTTTACAAAGGAAAAAAAAACTACGTATGCACATGTACATTTATGTCATAATTCATTCACATGCGTTTGTCTTTATCTATATCGTGGTTTCATGGCTTAAGCAGACCATACAGTGTGTTAGGTAAAGATAAAACGTTGTTGAATTGGCTTTGATTTTGTTCAAGTTATAATTTAACTAATTTGTCTAATCTTTTTTGGTAATGGTAAGGTGGTGTTTCAGTTTATTACCATGTACGTACCATAAATCCTATAGAGTACGCTGCGAAGCGTTCGCGATACGATCCACTCTTTTTTCTTAACTGAAGTGACTGGTGATATTGCGCTAAGCATATTTCTCTCTCTTCGATCAAACTCAATTCACCAACATTTTGTGTGCAAATGATCTTTAGATCTCTGAGTTAATACGTAGGTATAAGCATTTCCCTTTGCTTTTTCATACACCCCACAGAGAGAGAGAGAAGGAGAGGACTACGACATGTATTTGTCCAATTCATAAATATTACACAGATGAGATGGGACACTTGTCAATGGATTGTCTTTTCATTCGTTTCCACTGTACTAGTCACTATTCTATTACGTTCAGCAAAAATTACGTACGCACCGTTTCCACAGTGTTCACACGGTGCAGTCTCAACAACCTTTCTACGTCAGACTTAACAAACGTTCAGTCTTAAATCTTAATTACAAAGAGATGATGATAGTATTTTCATTTACTCAAAAAGTTATAATTCTTAATCCTAAATTACAGGTGAGTTAAGGTAAAAAATTATTCTAATTTAAGTAAAATTATGGGGTTGAATCGTTTTTATATATGCAACCGTTTAAAATTTAAAGTTAAAATTTTGACTCCCACAAAAAATTTATCTAGTTTAAGCGAGGATTAGTCTATATGTCTTATAATTATGACTCTTTTATAACACTTGATTAAAAAAAAAAGAAAATTATAATTCTTAAAATTGAATAGATACTCTTGCGTTAGTCAACCAAACACGTTACGCCCTGTTCGGCTCCGCTCTGCTCCTCTTCATGAAAATTCTTATATAAGAATAATAAGTTGACACGGAAAATAAAGCGTGAAACCATATATACGCCACGCGCCGCGAGGGCGCAACGTAGGTACCTACCAATAGAAGTAGATGACAGCGGGTACGCGTACTTTTTCAGCTGGGCAGGACCAACCCTGCTTCTAAACAGAACAAATTTACCCAAACGCCTAAAAAACGCGCGTGATCTTTATCCCCCCTCCTCCGTCTCGCTCTCTTCTCGTCAAACTCTAAAAAAACGTGAACACAACACAAGCCATCTTGCTCTCTCTCTCTCTCGCTAACCACGAACAGCAAACTCTCTTACCAATCTTCTCCTAGGATTGGTATAGAGAATTCCTTGGCTTGGACCCATTTAAAACCCTAGATTCCTCTTCCATTATCTACAGGTATCTCTCTCTCTCTCTCTCTGTCGTATTTGTCTTATTTTTTGTTTGCTTTTGCAACAAATTGTTGTTCGTTCGGGCTTTTGCACTGATCAGATCCGCCCTTGTTTCTGTTCCCTCAGTTTTCCGTTTCTTTTCTTTCTCATACCCTCAGAATTCTTATTTTTTTTCAATATTTGAGTTTTCATTGTTTTGCGTCTTCTTCTTTTTGTTTTTTTAATTGAATTACGTAATTTACGTTAAATTCAGACAATGTACGGGGATTCATAAGCTGGTGACTGTTATAGTGCTGTCCGAAATTTACTACCTTTTTGTTGAGTTTGTCTACCTACTTCTTTTCTCTGATTCATTGTATATATATATATGTCGAGATGTATTTACACAACGAATTTGAGTACTCACTACTAAGCTGAAGAACGCAGCTTGATAGTATCTATCTTTCCACTCAAGAACGTTGATTTTGCGCGATATCATGTGATTTCTTTTTCTAATTATTTACGTTTATTTGGGTTCAAAATATTTTAAACAGTTTTTTACACACTGGTTATAAATTTAGAGGGTAAGAAACGCAGCAATCCAAAAGCAAGTGAAAGGTCAGAGCTTCTGGTTTTCAATGTACGTACTGTGTTTTTTGATGATTAGAGGAGGAGGAGAAACAAAAGGATAGTAAAGCTATATTTTTGACCGTCTGACTCCAATAGTCTTATTGAATTTGCTTGAACTTTTTTTTTATAGGACGTGTCGATATTAGTTTGAGACTGACATGGTCTTAATGTACTTTTGACAAAGTTCTTTTTTAAGGAAGTGGTGCAAAGTTTAAGCTGTTTCAGTGTTTGAATTTAATCGTCATAGGCAAGGCTGCTAAAGTTGTCGCTCTGGCCTGTTGACAATGGATTTGGAGGACAAGTTTCTTGCTAGAGGTATTTATGATTGCGCTCCTCCTTATCTCATGGGACTTAATTTACTCTTGCTTCTGTGTTCCACAGTTTGCATTTCTTACGGTGTGGTATCAAAACGGACATGATGTTTGGTTTATTTATGTGCTATAGCAAGTTGTTGACTTTAAGAGGCCCCCTTTCTTGTTGCTGTTAGTGTGTTGTTTGGGTCGACATTCAGAGGAGTATCTGGGTGCAATTGTGACATGACAATCAACAAAGTGAATGGCCTTGTCATGATAAGTTACTAAGAGAGTTGCTTGATTTTGATGCCAATCTTTGTGTATTCTAAGCATTAGTCCTAAATTAATTCCTTCTCAACATCCTGCAGTCACTGTTAGCCTCACTGTCGATGATATTTTATGGTCATTAGAACTAAAATGATTGCTAGTTCTATTATATGAGATGGAGAAAGAACTGGTGTCGAGGCTTTTATGTGAGGATTTCTGATGATTACTTTATCCTTAGGCCTTTCCAAAGTGATTTCCAATTAAAATACAATTCTAATGCCTATTGTGGAACAACAGTTGGATTCCCAGTTGCAGGAGTCTCGTTCCATTCAAAACTCTGTCTATTTTCAAAGGTGCAATCTCTAAATTTACTTGGATTTCTAATTCAAGTCCGCTACTTAGCCATAAGCTTGTAGTTAGACTTAGCAACCAGTGATTATGTGAGATGCTGATATCTCAACATTACAATGCTACTATTCAATAGTTGTAACAATTTTCTCTGCCCTGAAATCAATATTTGTTTATGCCATGTAGATGCAGTACACCTTGTGTTCTTATGTCCTTGAGTAGATGCTCATATTTATAGTGAAACAGCAGAAGCATTGTCAAAGGTGACTGTCATCCTTAAAGCATAACCGTTTGTTCTTTATTTTCTTATAAGCGTTCATCTTCGACTCTGGGGAGCCAGAGAATCATCAGTCATGATTTTCCCAGCTAACAATTTCTCCTGCCAATTTCTAGAACTTCAATGAGATCTCTTTGTGATATTATGAAGCATAATGACCTTATACTTGGATATTGTATTTTTATGAAAGCATTTGGACCTATCTTTGACTGTTTAGTTTGGATTTTGATAGACCTGTTAATATATTTCATCTATGCAGTAAATCACTTGTTCTGCTTTATGGTTTTCCCGTTCCATTTGGATTTTCATTTAGCAAGTCCGAATATTTATATTAACTTGCTGTTGAATAGAAAGCTAAGTGGAATTTTCTTCTGACTGGGCCAATTTATTACCATCTGCTTAAGTTACCATCAGAAATTATGAAGAAGCATATGTTTCTATAAAGAAGCAGTTATTTGTGATGGTGTTGAAGTTTCAATTTTCACCTGGAACATTATAATGTGAATGAAATTAAATATGTTTGGATTTTATGTAGGCCTACAGTTTCTTGAAAAGACTTTTGGCGAACAGATATTTGTTCCTTGTAAACTTTGTGGCGTTGAAGTTATGATTAGCAAAAT
This sequence comes from Erythroxylum rufum, assembly GCA_027478365.1. Lineage (NCBI taxonomy): Eukaryota > Viridiplantae > Streptophyta > Magnoliopsida > Malpighiales > Erythroxylaceae > Erythroxylum > Erythroxylum rufum. Next base: position 53,340,214 of record JANIHZ010000008.1, on the reverse strand, counting down.
AACTAAGAAACAAGGTCACTGTTGTTAGGGGTCCAAAGAGAACATTGATTATCACCAAATGGTTGTCATTTAGAAGTAACTATACAAATAATCTAGTTACTTAAAACTTAAAGCATTATAAAGGAACCAAAAACTAGATAACTTCTTTCACTGTGCATGGATGAGATTATTGTTGGAACTTGCTTTAGCAGTAATTCTGCTAATTTTCTCCAAAGACTTGCTCATTTTTTAGGCTAATCTGTTGTTTCCATTCAGTTTCTGGAGTTCAAAGCCTCTCTTCTAGTGTGCAAAGCACGCCAGAGAAAAATGGGAATTCAGATGATGCTTCAAGAAGCCCAGAACTCCTCCAGGAGTTTCTAAAATCTGGTCCAGAAAAAGAAATTCTTAAGACTTGCTTTGACAGGAACAAGAAACCCTCAGCTTCATTGAAAAACAAGATGACAGAACTGACAAAGACGAATAACAAAACAATTAAGAAGCAGGAGCCTAAAAAAGTTTCATCTAGTTTCAATACCCAGCCTTCTTCTAAGAAGCATAGGAAGGGGGAAAACCCAGTAAGACTTCTGCCAGCTTCCGAGCAGTCACAAGATTTTGGATCTTCAAGTACCTGGGTATGCCAGAATTCTGCTTGTAGAGCTGTTCTATCCATTGATGACACATTTTGCAAAAGATGTTCGTGTTGTATTTGTCATTTGTTTGATGATAACAAAGATCCCAGTCTCTGGTTGGTTTGTACGTCTGAAAATGGCCAGGATGATGCTTGTGGGCTATCTTGTCATATTGAGTGTGCCCTTCAACATGAAAAGGTTGGGGTTGTCGATCTTGGCCAATTGATGCAGCTAGATGGTAGTTATTGTTGCGCTTTTTGCGGTAAAGTTTCTGGAATACTTCGGTGAGTAAATTTTAATTACAACATCTACCTTTGTGTCACTAGTTGGCTTCATTCATGTATAATCAATTATTGGAAGGTTAAGTTGATGTGCTTGACAGCCTACACTTCTCTGCAACTTTGCGATACTTTCTAGATCATCTGTCTTGGAAAATTTTCCTGCAGTTTTGAAAAAGTGATATTAATGAATGTTCACTACTTTTGGCATTGATCTTAAGTCTATGTAAGAGTAGGTGCATCTTTTATATCTTGATCTCATTTATACTATTTACATGAGTGCGCTTTGAACGATTTTCTCAGTTTTGACTTGCAATGGCTCCTAGTATAGCTAGTGAAGCAGAGAGTAATGAATTGGGATGAAATTATAAGTTGCATTATTGACTTCAACATTTGGTCGTCATTGAGTTTCTTTTATGCAATTATTTTTGACAGATCTTGGAAGAAACAGCTACTTATAGCCAAGGATGCACGTCGTGTTGATGTGCTCTGCTATAGGATATACCTAAGTTACAGGCTACTGGATGGGACTACAAGGTTCAAAGAACTGCATGATATTGTACGAGATGCAAAAGCCAAGTTAGAAACAGAAGTTGGTCCAGTCAATGGTGTTTCTGCTAAAATGGCTCGCGGTATTGTCAGCAGACTCTCTATTGGTAGTGAGGTGCTGAAACTTTGCTCTGCTGCCATTGAAAAAGCTAATGAATGGCTGGATACCATTTCTAATGTGGATCCAAATTTTAGAGGTCAGAAATTTTGGAAGTTACCTTTGGTTGTTGTTTTTGTTTTGTATGTCAAACAGTATCTTTCTGAAAAAATAATCCCTGTTATATTCTGCAGAGGATTCACTTCCTGCAGCTTGCAAATTCTTATTTGAAAAGGTGACTTCTTCATCGGTGGTAATTATACTAATTGAATTGTCTAATGCATTGTCCTCTGATATAAAAGGCTACAAGCTATGGTTTAGCAAGAGCAGAGAAGATATACATAGAAATGACCCTATCTGTGTATTTCCTAGAACTCAGAGGAGGATTTTGATATCCAATCTGCAGCCATGCACTGAGTATACCTTTCGGATTGTTTCTTACACACAGGCTGGTGACTTGGGGCACTCTGAAGCAAAGTGTTTTACTAAGAGCATTGAGGTAATTCACAAGAATCCTAGTGCTTCTGTTGCCCCAAATGGTAAGAAAGAAAATAGCCTTAGTGGAGGAAGTATGTCTAGTGCCAAGGGGGCATCTAAAACTACAACTGCTACTAATTCTTCTGGATTTAAGGTTCGAGAACTTGGGAAGATCCTCCATTTGGCCAGAGCCCAGCAACAGGGCTGCCTTGAAGGATTTTGTAGTGCAGATACTGAGAAATGCTGTGCGGTTAGCAAAGCAATTGAACCTACAATTTTACAAGAGAAGTTGCCACCTGTCTTACGAGGTCTGGACTTAAATGTTGTTTCAGTGCCAGATTTAAATGAAGAGGTGATACCACCATTTGACTCTTCTCGGGATGAGGACAATGGATGTACTTTGGAGCAGACTATGGAGGCAGATGATGATGCTGCCTCACATGAAATAGAGAAAAATGATTTAGCAAGATCTAATGGTAGTGGTGACTTTCAGATATGGGTCCGAGGGCCAAGTGGAGAAGTGCCTGCTGTTAATTCTTGGCCAGAGTTGTGCAGAAAAAGAAGTGCAGTTACAAATGAAGACATACATGACTCTGACAGTACGCTGATAAATGGGTCACCATTTCATGCTTCCAATGGTTCAGGTAGCTTGGATGAGAACTTCGAGTATTGTGTGAAGATAATCCGCTGGTTGGAATGTGAGGGTCACATTAATCAAGAATTCAGGTTGAAATTGCTGACTTGGTTTAGCTTGAGATCATCAGAACAGGAACGTAGAGTGGTTAATACCTTCATCCAAACTTTGAATGATGATCCTAGTAGTTTGGCTGGACAGTTGGTTGACTCCTTTTCAGATATTATATCAAGCAAGAGGCCAAGAAATGGTTTCTGTAGTAAGCTGTGGCATTAGGTTAGGGGAGGACAATGTCAAACACAAGACTGCTGTCTTGCGAAATGGCTAATTGTTTATTCTGGTAAACCATCCCGATTATGTTGCCTTTCTCTGTACATGCATTTGTTCTTGATCACTGTAATAAGTGATTCAATTAGTTTACTGACAAGTTTGTTGGGCAAAAGACTGCTTGCTGATTGCAGGCAATGTTCCATTTTTCTCGGACGCTATACCCTTGGGCACGAGGTTTCATTCTGTACAAGGCATTTGCAATTTCTTAATTTCTGCTAATGACATTTGAAGCGGTAGCTTTAGAGTTATGAGAAAACATCTTTCTACACTTGTCATTATTTTGCCCTCTTTAATTCAGAGAAGGGGTTACATGAACTGGAGTTTACTTAAGTTGCATAGTTGCTTTTACAGTGTATATTTCTTTTTCTTTGAAGTATCTTCCCATTCTGAGAACAATATAAAACCTTTTCTCAGCCTAAAAATAGAAAGGAAAATGTATCCAATTAAACAAAATTATTTAAAAAGATTAATCAAGTCTTTAAATTGCAAACAAGCCTTGAACATTTAAATTGATGCTTAATACAAAAAGCATTTAATAAAAGAAACATTTCAATAAGGTATGCTTGTTTTAACGTTATATATGGTTTCAATTTTAACAAAGGTTAATGAGATGTGATAATAGTAAATAATATATATTTTTATTATATTGTCAATTTTTTTAAAATTACTTATAATATAGTTACTTTGACATAAACAATGCTATAAGCTAATTACTTCGAGAATGTTGAAAAAATAATCCATTTTAAAAAACCATTATATAGAAAGTTTTTCTTTTGATCTTAAAGTTAGAAAATTGAAAATTTTGTTCAATTTTAAGGAATTTAAAAACATTTGTAACAATTATCTAAAAACATTGTAACAAAAAAGAGAAAAAATTGAAAGAATATTTATTATAGGAAAGTGCGTATTTTTATATTATTTTAGAAAATTTTAATATTACTTTATCACTCATTTCTTATAAGAACTTAGATAATTATTTTCATTTGTGCTAAAATTGGATCCAATTTTGAATTTAAAATTGTTGGATTAAGAATATAGAATTTCAATTTAACAAAATAAAATACTAATAAAGATTTCATAACATTTTGTTTAGAAATCATGTTATTAAAGAGTATGAAATCAAATCATGCAAAAAGATGTACATAACAAGGAGATGAAAAGAATACTCAAGTTAAAATTTGTGTTAAATCAAGCATGATTAGTTTAGGACTATCACATCAAAAGTTGCATGGAAATGTTGGAAAAGGTGATTGAAAGATGTTAGATTTTGAAATTCCTACTTCAAATTATTTTAAATATGTTTAAGAGAAGTTTTTTTTAAAAAAAAAAGATAAATGATGCATTAATACTAATCAAAAGAGGATCAATATTTAGTTACAAGCAACAATCACTTGTATTACAAATAGTACATTGGCCTTTGGAAAACTTATACAATGAAAGAAGCCTCAAGAAGAAATGAGATCAATAGAAATGATAATATAACAAGTAGGTTTGGTTTGGTTATAAAATCCTTGTGGAATTAAACATATTGTTTTTCCTACTTATAAGTTCCAATTATGTGTTAAGCTGGAGCCTAATTTTGTTGCTATTCCTTGAGCTATAGTAGCTTCTCTTATATATCATCCTTTCCACAGGTCTTCAGCTAATGATGTCATACTCACTTAGGAATCCATGAATATCCTTTGATTCTTCTCCAACCATATTATGCAAACTAGAGATCCATATGCCATCCTTATAAATAGGTTAAGGTCCTTTTTTCTAAAAAAACTTAATTTTCATAGCCTAAGCAATTATGTGTGCTTTCATAATGTAGGTTATAGAGGGTCATTATCTAGTCCTATAATTTGATTAAGAATACATATACGATATGTGGACTCAAGTCCATCTTTGCCAGCTTAGGGCATCTTCCTTGCTAGCATTAGGAGATTATCCTTAACTATAGGAAAGCCCTTTAAAGCATGAGCTGATCACTAGCTTCATTTATCTTCAATTATGATAAATTCTACCTTAGAGTTTACAAGAATGCTAGCTTCGATCAAATTAACTCTTGAAACTTGTATAAAGATGCCTAAAAATACCAATTTAATTTCAAATTAGAAAGAGGTACTCATACTATATATTACCGATTTTGTATTTAAAAACATAGTTTGCCAAGTCCCTTATATATCTTTAGGATATTTCTAAGAGTCCATGACGTGATAGATTTAGTTTTTGCATTCTGTATGCTATCACCCTTTAAGAAGTGAGTATGTAGCCATTTTACCTATAATAACTCTTTATACATGCATAGATTGAGAGCATTTTTTCGATAACTCTGTTGAAATTTACTCTAAGTTCCCCATTTTCTTCAGACAGATATATATTGCTCCACTTGATTTTTATCTCCATTGTTTTCTCCTCCAACCACGACTATAAGAACTTCCTCGATAACTTTTCAGTCAACTTCATTGACTACTTTGGAATTGCTAGGTGAGTACTCTAACATATATAGAGATTGCTTAGAATAGAGTTGAGTAATTGTAGCCTAGCCTACCCTAGCCTTATAAGAAAGGAATCTATTGCACTAAGCCTTTAGCAAATAGAAAAAATGAGTGGCTTGCAATACGAGAACGATAATCTCTTTGTAGTTATTCCCTAAACGCTTGAAAAATGAGTTATTCATGTTTGAAACCATTTTTAGTTTTTAAGATCTCTGCTTCATTGCTTCCAGCTAAAATGAAAAAGTAGTTTTTGGAAGTTGTATCTTAACCTTTATATTTCCATGAACTCATCTGATGATTTAGTGAAAACCTTTATAGATTCCTTCGTAGAACCACAAAGTAGGAGTAAGTCATTTGCAAAAGATATATTAAAAATGCCAATATTATTACATTTTTAATGATACTTAAACATGGATTCATTAGTATACTATTCAATGTAAAATAGTCTAGTGAGTGCCTCCATGCTTAGAGTGAACATATGTGGAGATAAATGGATTATAGCTTTGAAGAGTGTAGTTGATTCTCCACTGACTAGGATATAGTATGTAGGGGAAGTAACATATTGTCTCACTCAATTAATGCATTTGTCAAGAAATGCCCAAGCTTCCATAGTATTGAACAAGAAACTCCTATTTAAGGAATCAAAAGTTTTGATGAAATCGATATTCAAAATGCAACTTTATTCTCCTTCCTCTTATAGTAGTTTTTAAATAACTTTTGCGCAATTAGTATATTGTCACTAATAATTCTTTGATGAATAAAACAACCCAACCAAGACTACTGATGCTCTTAAGGCCAACAATGTGAGAATGAGATAGATTGTGTTATAAAGAATCTTGTATCTTCATTGAATGGGCTAACCTTATCAATAGTACCCAACATCCTTTTCAAGTAGTTAAAAACCAAAGCTTTCAATTTATTGATCCTTGATAATAGTGTTCTCTAGTGTTTGTAAGGATACAATTTTGTTAACATTTTTCTTAGAAAGAATAACAATATAGAAGTATTTCATATTCTTGTATGCATCCTTTAGCTAACTGATTCTTGAATTTTGTTTTATCAAAGAATAATAAATCTTTAGTGTTTCAATTATCTATTTAAACCTGTTCACTCAAGTAGTTTAAGAGCATCATCTACTGATTGTGTATTATAATAGGATTAGCTCTCAATTGGTCATGTATTAAGTTAAGAGAGGCTAGACTTTCTTGTTTGTCTATTTCTGTAGTTGTGTAGCAATTCTTATTTAGTTGAATTAGTTGCTCTTTGACATCTTTTAGATTTTGTAAAATTTTTTACCCTTTATAATCTAACCATTGCATGTTCTATCTTATTATAGCTTTCTTTATTCTTAGAACCTCAAAAAGATAGTTATTAAACTTAAAAGGGACATTCCTTATAGTTATTAAGCTTGAAAGGGACATTCCTTTTCACTAATTTCTCATTTAAGTGAATTTCAATGTGTGTGTAATAAGAGCAAAGTGGATTACTAGATTGTGAGCATAGTTGCTAGGATATGTTATCATCTTAGACAAGTTAATAATGAATTTGTCAAGATTCTTTTGTAAAAACCAACTGCCACATTAGTTATTTTAAATGTAGTACCATCGTATCAGTTACACCAACACTACTGATGTATCTTGTGAATCCTAATTATTGTTCTTCATCTTATATGTTTGTAGATACACTTCCTATGCTAGTAGATAGTAGTTAAATTCATATGCTATCAGTTAATGTATGAAGAAGCCTGCTTACATAGGTATGAAATCATCCTTTAATGTTTTTCTCTTATATGCTTTAGGATAGTAACATTGTAACATCCCACCCTCAATTGGAAGGGTAGAATAGTAAATTGGCATAGGATGTGCTAGATTGGGATTTCATAGGA
>JANIHZ010000008.1:53286630-53300228 GCA_027478365.1 Erythroxylum rufum | reverse complement strand
GCTTTGCTCCAGTAGTATTCTATCTCATTGTACCGATTTATCATCAATACAAGCAATCTCTATAGAGGTTCCTAACAAATTGGTGCTTTCATTGAGAGAAGAGAAGGATAGAGATTGTATACAAACAAGAATGGAGTCTAGAGTGTCTGCCTTGGAAGCGTCTCTTCGGAGACAGGAGTCATCGTTGTTAGCTCAGGAAGCGATGGTGAAATCACATGACGCTGCATTGAAGGACCTTCGATCGCAGCTGAGTTCCTTGATGGCCAGTGTGGAGACGCTGGCCAAATCACAAGGTATGTTTCTGTCGGAGATGAGGGATGGGTTTCAAGCATTGATGGCCAGAAACTCGCAGAAACAGAAGATCGGCAAAGAAGAAGAACCATCGGCATTTACTCAACTGGCGTCCTCTTCAGGTGGTGGTGACAGACCCGCGCATCGCTCTTCAGTCACCTCCGGCAACGACAGAACCGCCAGTGGTCCGCAAGGTTCTGGGCAACACCAACAGGGTGACCACGTGTCATCTGTTGCGACAGCACGTGCGTGGGAGGAACATCGGAACACAGCACGCAGGGTCGACCTCCCTGCTTTCCACGAGGACGACCCTTTCGCATGGGTCGCGAAAGCTGAACCCTACTTTGTGATTCAAGAAATCCCTTCTGAGCTTCGTCTACCCACGGTCCAGATTTGTATGGAGGGTTCGACATCATACTGGTTCAAGACTTTACGTGAGTTGGACCGGTGTATGATTTGGGAGAGTTTCAAACGATCGTTGTTCGATCGTTATGGGAGGAAGGACGAGGGTGACCCAATAGAAAAATGGCAGTTGATCTCCCAACTTGGTTCGGTGGATGAGTATATAAGCTATTTTTTGGGAGGCTTGCGTGAAGAAGTTAAAAACAGAGTTTGCACGCATGGTCCTCCTACCCGAATTCGATTGATTTCTATAGCAAGGAAAATAGAGAATGAGCTAATCGGTGAAGGAGTTATAAGGCCAGGAGAAGGAAAAGTTAAACACGGCAGTTTCCACTCAAGTTTTGGGTATCAATTAAATAATATCAGCACTAACAGTCCTGTCCCACCAACCCATGCAGCTGGTAATGCAAAAAATGAAATAAGGGATTTACCCAACAAGCACCGAAGCACATCTAATGAAGGTCACCGACCCGGGAGCTCGAGATGGAAGGGTGTTATTATTTGGGAAGGAGATGAATCAACAGAGGGAGCTAATAATCAACAAGTATCTGTGGCAGAGGATCAGCAAGAAGAATGGGAGTTAGTGTGCAATTCTATGGAGTTCATGGAATTGGGAAGTAATCAATCCTCACCCCCGAAATCAATGGTTCTAATAGTTCTGCAGGGAGGTATAGGGAAGTCAACTATAGCTGTTAATCTTGCATACACTTTGGCAGATATGGGTGCTAGAGTAGGTATTTTTGATGCAGATGTATATGGTCCTAGTTTACCAACAATGGTCTCTCCTGAAAATCGGTTATTAGAGATGGTATCTTTTCAAACCTGAAATATATTCTTGGGAAATTTGGTCGATCTGTGATTGTGACTGCATAAACTTCCTGCAGAATCCTGAGAAGAGAACCATTATTCCAACTGAGTACTTGGGAGTCAAGTTAGTATCATTTGGATTTGCTGGACAAGGTCGTGCAATAATGCGAGGTCCTATGGTTTCTGGAGTTATCAATCAGCTTTTGACCACCACTGAGTGGTATGGCATTCTTTGTGTTCCAAGTACTGCAGTGAAATGAAATAAAGGAGCTTTCTTCTCTTTGAAACAATAATAGTTCTCATCCTGCAGTGTCTTCACTTTTTATTATTTGTTGCCATACTTCATGAGTGCCTTTGCTCTATATTTTGGAACATTTCAATTTTTTATTGCCATAATGATCAAAACTTTAATATAGGGGGGAGCTGGACTACCTTGTCATTGACATGCCACCAGGAACTGGTGATATCCAGCTTACCTTATGCCAGGTTTTCCATTATATGTTTACATTTTCAAGCGTACTAGCTTTACCCTACTAAAGGTGCTTTCAGTTTCAAGTACTTATTTTTTTGATAATAATCCAAGTACTGTAGATATGAGGAAATTACGTACTGTTTTGAAATTTGTTTTTTCAGTTGCTTTTCTCGATGCGTAGCTTTCTTCATTTCAAAAACTTATAATTGTTTAGCTAAGCTAAGCCAGTTTGTCAGGTAGTCCCATTAACTGCTGCTGTTATTGTTACCACCCCACAAAAGCTAGCATTCATCGATGTTGCAAAAGGCGTTCGAATGTTTTCAAAACTTAAGGTGCCATGTGTTGCAGTTGTGGAAAATATGTGCCACTTTGATGCTGATGGGAAACGTTATTACCCATTTGGTAGAGGTTCAGGTTCACAGGTATGCATTTCATCAAACAATTGCTTTTCCTTGCTTTGTTGATTTTAATTCGAGTAATTAAGGATTATTAGCTGTACATTTAGTGGATACAGTTATGTTACAGCAATCTACTAATATGTTGCAGGTTGTACAACAATTTGGAATTCCTCACCTGTTTGATCTTCCAATTAGGCCCACTGTATGCTCCATCAAACTTTCCTCTCTTATTTGAAAATCTACTATGAGTAAATGCTTGAACTTCTATCTGTCGATGTGCTTAGACATAATGGATTCCCCCACAATTCTTCACTGTAATGCATCAATTTTAAGTAACTTTTAGGATTCATCTATTCAAGAATATGTGCATGGCTCAATTGCTTAATGAATCATTTTATTCATGTATTGAACTTTCCAAAAGAATTTAAAGCTAGGTCGTTTTGTGCTCTGGAATAGGATTGTCAATGTTTTGATTTGGTTGTCAAGTTTGTCTTATATAGCAACTATAATTGTAAATGTAGAGTAAATGGTTTTGGATCCACAATGTAGGTGATTGTTAAATCTGATTTTTGTGCTTCATGTGTTTAAGTATCGTATGCAATTCCACTAGTCCAATATAATACGTATAAAATAACTGCAACATGCATTGAAAATGATTAGTTGAATTGCTTTTGTAGTTATCTGCTTCTGGAGATAGTGGAATGCCGGAAGTGGTTGCAGATCCTCAAGGTGAGGTAGCCAAGACATTTCAGAATATTGGAGTTTGTGTCGTGCAGCAGTGCGCTAAAATTCGCCAGCAAGGTATATATAGATTTCTGCTTCATAGCAAAGAAGAAAAAGTTGTTATTTAATTAATAGCTACACAGTTATTGTAAACCTGCTACTCATTATGCCCATATCATTACAATTTTTACCGTGTGATTGGCTCTTTATCTGAAATGTGAAAGTAGAAGGTAAATATTGTAAATTTTTTCTACCTTCTCCCAAAATCCTAGTTCTTAGTGTTGGTAGAGCAAACATGCAGCAGAAACCTTGAGACGATCTCTGACTAGGAAATAAATGTTTTGTTTGCTGCATTCTTTTTTCAGTGTCAACTGCTGTCACCTATGATAAGTCACTCAAGGCAATTAAGGTGAAGGTTCCAGATTCTGATGAAGAGTTCCTTTTACATCCTGCAACAGTGAGGCGAAATGATCAGTCTGCGCAAAGTGTGGTATGTCATGACTTATTCTGGACAAGTAATTAATGTTTAAAATGAATAATAGCCTCTAGAGCCTTATTTAAAATACTAGCTATAATCCCTTCATTACAAGGTTATATTATCTATATGAGCTGCTAGACACCTGTCATTAATGTCACAATTAAGGCATTCAAGATGTTAGAAGTAACTTGTTGATACATATTTCTTAATGGCTTTACCTTGGTTTCTAGTTGACTGGGATTTTTGAACATGTGAAACTAAAAAGCTGGGCCATTTTGACTTCTAATATTTAATTTGAGCACCGTAATGGAAGGGTATACTCTTAATAGTTTCCTTAACTGACCATTCTTGATGATAATATTTGTTTGGCAATCATTATTCCTACATTGGAAAGGGGCATAAGGAGAAAGTAATTTATATGTAAAATAGGGTTTATAACTGTTAGAGACCACCTGCTCTAACAGTATACCGACCCAAAATAACAGAGACCTGCACTAGAAGCAGACACAAAAGCAGTAGCATAGGAAGAAATATGGAATAGAGATGAAGGGACAATGAGAATTGTTATTCCTCAGCTAGACTTTGAGAGCTAGCTAAATCTCCAGACAATCACCTTTCAATCTATCATAATCGAATGCCATTCTTTTTCCCTCATAACAACCTTTTATTCCCCTATTCTAACTAAATTCCACATGACTCATCCCCCTCTATAATTCCCCAATTTACCCTCCCACGTTGCCTGAATTGCTGGATTTCATATTCGTCCTCTTGCTGTATTGTTGCTAGAATCTAGTCTCAACAATAACCCTATGCCTCAAGATTTTGATTAGAGATATGGTGTCCTTAATTGTGAAAGGACTCTTGAATTGGGGTCTGTGGATGATGATTCATGAAGTGACTCAAATAGTTTTAGATTAGTTTCAGGTTGATGAAGATAAACCATTGACTTAAGATTTTGGGTTGAGGTATAATGTCCCTAATTGTATATGAGTTCATTTGGACCTGGTCCAGTTCTTAATAAGCTCCCAAAAAATCAAACAACCTATTCATCTCTAAACAAAGTTTTGGCTGGACTTTAAAACCTAACAATCTTTGTGCACTCCTGGAGTTTAGAACTACTAGAACTAAGACTTTACAATGCCATACTTCAAGTATTTTTCGTAATTTTCCTTCTTGTTCATAGGTTTCATATGTTTCATTATTCTTTCTTCATTTCCATTGATTTGGAAAACTTAGTGATAGTACCATTGAAAACATTTGGGACAGCCTAATGGTGTTGACATGTGCCTAAATGCAATAAAACTGGAAGAACTAGTTGTAGGAACTGCTAGAAGCACAAGTTGAATGTAAAAGCAAAGGAAGACAATTACAAGAAAGATGTAAAAGTATTCGTGAATGGACTTAGATTTCAGAGTGGGTTGTGTGTAGCAATTCTGTATTTGAGATGTAACCAAGCTTGACAAAGACAAAACTTTTCCACTATACCCATAGAGCTCGAAGATACAAAAATGTCAACATAGATAATTATTTGATATTTCAACATTTTTTGGAGCCTTATCCTATTTGAGAAGTTGACAATTGACGCTAAATCCTGTCTTATAATCTCTTCTGAAACTATTATGAACTTGAGACTATAAGACTGACCTGTTGAAACAATGAATAGTATGATCAACATATTATGCTATGCTCTATTTTAATTAGGGATTGGAATGAGAACAATATTATTTTCTTGAAACAAAATTGACCTTAACAATTTCAAAATTAGTTTCATGGTTAACATCTCAAAGTTAAGTTCTCTCCTTTCCTCTTTAAATAGGATGAGTGGAGTGGAGAGCAAAAACTGCAGTATGCAGATGTTCCAGAAGATATTGAACCTGAAGAAATTCGGCCCATGGGGAATTATGCTGTCCAAATAACTTGGCCAGATGGATTTAACCAGGTGACTGGACATAGTCTACATCTTTACTGATATGCAGTTCTAACTTAACTTATGAAAGCATGCATCAAACATTCTAGCAGAGATTTATTATTATGCATAGGAAAGTATTATTTTGAGGATGAACTTTGTAAATTCATTTGACATATGGCAAGAAAGAAAAAAAAAACAGGCAGATATTATAACTTGTGTCAATATATAGAACAAAATAGTGAAAATTATTGGTTGGATTCCAATTTAGTACTCTGCATCTCACGGCCTAAATCTGTTTTCTTTCAACAGTTTCATATATACACAACTAATTAGTTATCCGATGGTTTTAAATGTTGAGCTTAGCTATTTGGAAAGAATATGTTTTGCAGCATGGTCTTCTTTTATGTTTGAGTCTATGCATAAAAAGTAATGTCCAGTACAGTCCATACACTGGCCATCACAATGTAGGTAATGGGTTATGGCATAATCAATCCCTGTTGTTGCTTTGAAAAGAGAGAACAGACCCTGCAAGTCTTGAGCCCGATTAAGTATTAGTCCCAATATAAAATAGCTAAAAGGAGCACAGAAATGAACACATCTGTGGAAATAGTTAAAATAGTTTAACGGAATCCAGTGCTGTAGCAGACAATTTATGCTCCTTATCTTCTCCTATTGCATATGCTGCGATCACGGTCAATCCTTATGACATTTGGCAGATTGCTCCATATGATCAGTTGCAAACAATAGAGCGGCTGGTTGATGTTCCTGAACCAACTCCTGTAAAGGTATGCCGCTATGTCTATGCTTGTTGAGTCTTCTATTTCACAAGGCCTCCAGATGGAAATAAACTGATGTGTATGTATTTCCTTGGCTCTTCTGAAGGTTTACCAGTAACGTAGTAGTTCTTGAGGTAGACTGGAACTGGTATTAAGGCAACCAATCAAGTAAAACCCGAATAGTGCGAGAGATTTAATCGACTTTTTTGAGCTTGTCAATGCATCCTTTTACCTTAACATTTCAGCTCCATTGTCCTGTTGATTTTTGTACACATGTACAGTGAGACTGGTTGTAAATTATCCTCGCATTAATTTCACTCTGGAATCCAATATCGTAGTTTCTTTTTGCTGTTTATTGTGATTTAGTTGCTTATAAATCATAGCAAAACAAGTCCATGTCAAAATAAGTAAAATTTTAATGACCAATTGACTAACAGATTGCAGTAGATAGCGTGTTTACTGTTTCTTGAAATTCTGCACGTTCCTTATTTCCCAAAGGACATGTACGTTTATGATAGTTGATTAGTCACATTCTTTCAGATGAAATTAACATCTTTCAAGTATAGGAGAAAAGGAAGTCAACAAACACATCACAAACCTCCACTTGCATTACAACCTATTGCCAATAAATTCAAAATTTCAATGAAATAAATGTTGTACAATAGGCGCAAAGGGAGATGAATAAAATTTAAAGCTTTGTTCAATTTGTAGCAAAGCAAAGAGTTGAAATTTAGGAGATAGAAACCAAGGATTTGTAATTTCCCTTTTGGAGAGCTAGATCAAAATAAGACAAACAAGCCAGTGAAGAGTTCTTCACGGAAACTAGAGAGTACCAGAAAAGGATTGAAAGCAAAGTTGAGTCATCGTAAGATACGATTTTATTAGCTAATGCCCAATTCTGTCGTGAATGGAGTCAAAGATAGCTTGGCAATCTGCCAAAGTTGATCTCTTAGTTGCAATTGTAATGCAAAGGTATCTTAAAAGAAGATTTCCCAATCTTAGACCTACTGAAGCTAGAAAATCTGCTTAATGACACACTACATCAGACAAGAGAATAAAGCTTTTGTCCTCATTAAAGCTTAAAAGAGAATTCATAAGTGGCTTTGTGGAATTTGGCTCATCTTTGCAAAAAAGAAGCAAGTCATTGCCAAAAGATAGGTTGAGGATCCTTTGCTTTGTGCATTTATGAAGAAATTTGAAGGTTGGTTACCTGGCAATATAGAAGTTAGTAAGCCTTGAGAACAATTCAATGCAAATGGAAAAATAGGTGAAGTGATATAGGATAACCTTACTTGATCTCTTTAGCACTCTTAGAAGTAGGAGTATGTTCAACATTGACCAAGACGTTGAAGGTAGTTGTAGAGATACATTGTTGATCCAAACAATGAACTTATTGGTGGTGAAACCATGAACTTAGAGCCTGAAGGATGAAGCTCCAACTAATAGTATCAAAACCCTTACGAAAGCCAATTTTCATGGCACAATATGGCTTAGAGCTCTTTCTTTGATAGCCGTTGAACAATTCCTGAGCCAATAGAATATTATCACTAATGCTTCTGCCTTTACTAAAGGCTTCTTGAGATTTACAAATCATTTGGGTCTAAGTAAAATGGACAAAACTTTACACACCTAAAATAGAGGGTGGATTAGGAATCATCTCTATAAGGTTAACTAGTAAAGGTATGCAAGTTAAGAGATTATGGAAATTATTCACACACAAAGAGTCTTTATGGTTAAATCCATTTTCTCAAAGGAAAAAGCATAAGGAATGTCAAGCCTAAGTAGAATATAGCATGGATGTTGAATCATATCTTAACCTTGAGAGATTAAATTAAAGAAAAAATCAAGAAAGATAGGGAGTGATAAGGAAGCCTTGTTTTAGTTTAATAACTTATATGACTATGTCCTCCTTTACAAATTACAAGAATATAGACATCTAAAGTACAATATTTCTATATATGTAAAAGTTACAACAATCATAAATAGAAATAATTGGCACTGGTCAACTCATCACTCTAAAGGCTTCTCAGCGATAATGAACAATATGCCTAGACAAAATCCAAATAAGCATAAAGATGAATATATTGTCTGGAGCAAACATTAATCAGGTTGTCTCACTAATAAATCATGCTTAGATATATTTAGAATAATCAATTAACTTGTTCCATTGTTCAATTTTATTTGGTAAAAACACAATATAACTAAAGCTTCTTTCATTCTTTGGTTTGATGTTAAAAGGAGGATTTAAACCAGATAGGATCTTTAAGAATCTATTCACTCTTTCCACACGTCTACTCTATAACCAGAATAGGAAACACTTGACTGCTTTTTAATTATAGATATTCCAACATATAATAGAATCAAATTCTTTCCTTTTGTAACTTACATTACAACATATAACATCAAGATGATAAAGTTGAATGAGTGAGCAAGATAGATGAACATAAGAAAGAAAATAGGAGTTGTTAGGATAAATTTTAGTTATATAGTTTATGAACCATAGAGAGAAATTTTAGATTATATAAAGACCTTAAGCAAGAACCACAAGAATGGCATAACCTCAAAAATGAGTTCAACTTTTATACTCAATTGGAGAATGGGAACATCATCTTTTAATCTATATCCAGAAAGCAAGAGCCAAAGCTAATACATGTTTATGTTGCTTCCAATTTCTACTATACTTATATGTTTATTGCTCCGAGTTCACAAGTAAAAAGATAACCAAGAGAACCAGATCCATTTGTACATCATGTTTTTGTGTATTTTAAAAAATTACATTTTCCTTGAGTTTACTAAGCTCAAGCTATTTCCCTAAACTTTTATTTATGACTATATTAATTTAGATTCAATTAAAAAAAAGATGTTGAGACTAACATCTACCCTTATCTCCTTTCTCAGTAAGGCCTTCAAGTCAGCAATCTTGATTTTTTTTATGACTCAATTATATCTATATAGTAGTGTTCTATCCATTTAAGTATAATAAGCTTGTTGATGTTAGTGATTGTATTGGTGTGCTATGTGGTCATATCTCTTGAAGACAACTAATTTCATTTATATTGATAATTTTAAAAAGTAAATAAGGATAATATGGTCTATGTCTCACTTTCAACAGAGACATTATTTTTTAAAAATATTTCAACCCAAATTCTTTATACTAGAGTACTTAATAAATGCTTTCTTGAATTGCTAGCATTTTAAAATTCAAATCTACAATCTAAAGTGGACTAGTACATTACAAATTATAATAAAAGTTTTTATAATAACTATTGATTGCAAAAAAACTATTTGTTTTATGCTAAAAAACGCAAGTATACAGGTTGTTACTTGTAGTAAAAAGCGGATATCGTCCCACAGAGATTGTGTTGAGACACCACTTAATTCAGTTTATGCTTTGTTTAAGACAAATTCAAATAATAAAAACTAAAAAATAAACTAAATCAAACAAACCAGCAATAAAAAAATAATGTAACAAAAGTGCAGAAACTTTGATTTCAAGATTAAAGATTAGAGATCTTTTTTTCCCTATCTTGTCTCCCTCTACCTTGTTGATCGAATTATGCCTCACCTAAGATGTCCTAATGTTTCAATCACCCTCTCTTAAGGTGTAATCAAACGTCCCTAGCCAAATTAAATGGAATTGACTATGCAATCTTTCAATCTGCAAAATCAGTTTACCAATTTAACTAGTTATAAAGCTATCTTATGGGTAATCATCTAACTACTCAAGATCTCTCTCTAACTAATCAATGAACTGGATAAATGCATGTCTAAAAGGTGCCAATTCTCATTCTATAGCCCTACACAATTTACCCAACTCAATTTCTCAATATATTGTAAGGTTTGAGCACAACATTTATCAAACGCATACATTCATTGAAAACAACAAAGTAGGAGTTTAATAAGTAGTTTAAAAGTAATCTCTACAATAAATTCAGCCACTTATAATAGGAAAAAGTTCAACCATATCCATATTCTCCATAATACAAAAAACACAAAAAAACAAAAATAAAACAAAGACAATGGTAGCTTTCTTCCCTTTTTATATCTGAAATCTAGAAAATGGAAGCTCTTGATTATCAGTCCCAATTCCCAGCTTTTGCATTTTGAAGCTTGTGACTTTCTGTGAATAGTCGATAAACCTGTGAATGGTGGCTGCTGAATATGCGTATGTTTTTTAGTCACCTAGGATTTTTTTGCGGTCCAAAAAGACCAAAAAGTCCCTTCAAAACTTGAGCTTAGAAGTGTTCCCGCGTTTGTCCCAATGCTGGCCATGATCGTGGCCTATATGACACGATCACGGCCCTTGAGTAAGCTCTCTATCATGATCATGGCATGTAGGCCACAATCATGGGCCAATCCTAGTGCTTTTGTCATGATTGTGACCTACCTACCACAATCTTGGGCCTGTGTTATTACCTGGGTTCCCTCCGAAACTCTTTTGTTTTTTGATATTGACCCTGAAACAGTAGTAAACTCATCAAGGCACCTCAAATACACAACATTGAAGCTCAAAAACATACTTTAACGCCTAAAACACATAAAAGACAAATATTTATCTAACTAATACAATTCTAACCTACAAACATACTAAATAATCAAATTAACAACTAAACACACACCAAACTACCCACTAAAACACGATGCAATCTACAACACAAGTCGATATGGTATATATTGTACCTATGGGAGTTTTGAAAGCCATCCTGTAAGCCCACAATGTATCATATAGCTTGAAAGCCCAATCTTGTCTTGAAGTGTTCATTACCTTCTCCAAAATCTTCTTCAACTCTCTACTCACCACCTCCACTTGGCCACTCATTTATGGGTGGTAAGGGGTTGCCACTCTATGATGAACATTATATCTTCTCAGAAGAGCCTCAAAGGGTTTGTTGCAAAAGTGACTCCCTCCATCACTTATGATAGCTATTGGGCCCCGTTTTCGAAGCCCAACGATCGCTCCAAATATCATACCACAAGACTTGCACATAACACCCTATAGGGTTATTTCAATTAATCCTCATTAACCATCATCGATTCATCTTTATTCTTATTCTCATAACATCCCAAAATTTCCTCGCAATTGCTCAATGGCGTGCCCATACCAATTAATCATCATACTCGAACTCATTTCTCCTATTTGTGAGCAGAATTTGGAAATCTTAAATCCCGAATTTCAATTTGAATTCTTCAAATAAATCATAGCTCTAAGTCTCTAGTTTCTTTGAATTAAGAATCACCTCAATCGGAGCTCTACAGCTCAAGATATCCTAAGTGTGCACATACTCCAATTATACTCTTCAACCCGAACCCTCACTTGCTCTAATGAAAACTCTCTTGAATTAACTCCAAATGGTACAAACTTATTATTTATAGAAAGATACATGTCTTAGGAATCTATGGGTCTAAGAATCACCTCAATCGGAGGTCTAGTGAGGGAATTATGCCCAAAAGAGTAGACCATGCTCATATCTTAAATCGATTTGAACCTATCTTGGTACGAGTGCCATAACTTTCTCCAAAAATGTCGGATTGCTTTCATTTTTGGACCATTGGAAAGAAGGCGTCGAGATCTACAACTCTTATGAGACCTCAAACGTGATTCGGCCTTTAAAATAGTCAAAATTGTGATTTTCTATAATTGACCCGAGGATGTCCGTTAAACGGACTTGCATGTCCGTTTAACGGACATAGACTGGCCAAACACTCCATTTTCGTCCGAGAAGGTTATGTCTGTTTAACGGACACACATTGCCCAAAGGGTCCAAAACCACCCGATAAGGTCCGTTAAACGGACATCCATGTCCGTTTAACAAACACACATTGGCCAAAATGTCCCAAACCTTCTTCCAAGCCCCTCCAATGCTTCCATCTTCCATTCTAACATCATATACACTCCAAATCATCCCCAATTCAATCCTTCAAGTGTAATAACACTTCTTAATTATTCAATTACCGATTTGAATGCATTAAACTCCCAAATCACAACTCAAAACCCCATAAAACATACAAACTCTCATCATCCACCAAAGCTAACCCATTCATACTTCCCATTCAACATCATCACTTGTAATGCTCATAACTCACAACTTCAATATCCAAATTTCACAAACTATAGACCATTGAAAAGATAAGAGAATAATCTACAATGTTCATGAAGACCATTTTGTCCAATTAAGCCTATATTAATCCAGATTTTCCCATGAAGGTTGTACACAATTTCCACACCTATGAACTTGCAAAATGCAATATCAACTCCCATCAGTCCAATCCCCAAATAATTGTCATTAATTCTTGAATTCCACCTCAATTAATTCATCCCATGAAACCTTTCCAATTGCTAACATCTTATTCTAAAACAAACACAATTCGAAATCTCCACTAATAATCATATGCATACACACAATCCATTTTCATAAGCATAAATTTCAACCTTTAGAAGACATATTCATATACAAAACGAAATTCCCAAATTTTGCAATCTCATAACTAAGAAAAATAAATGTTCTAACAGCTTTCTTTACAAATCTAAATACACATCACAAATTGAAAACAAATACAATTAAATGCTCTTTGTTTGGAATGCTTGTTAAGCTATACAAAAGAATTCAATCTAGCTTAGTACAAATGCTATCTATCTCGAAGTTGTCCAATTGTCTTGCAAGGATCGCTAATTCTTCTCGCTCTGCACCTGGGGAGGGAAAGTGATGGGTTGAGCTACACAGCTCAGTGGCTAAAGTATTTATAGCCATTGGCGCCGAGCCACACAATAACTATGTATATATACATATAACCATTCACAATAACAATTCAACAATCACAATTCAATTCACATTTCATAATCATCATATCATTGCATATTGAATGTAATTCAATTCAAAGTATAACTTAACACATCACAATGCAAATGCACATCAAATGGCTCGAGGGTTCCATGAAACAAAACGGCGAAACCGAGGTTTCCACCGTGAACAAAACGAGTCCATTTTCAGATCTCGTGGGCCACAAGCTTGCAGCCGGGAGAAGGCTTATGTCAATGTCGACGTGACTACGAAACGGTTCCTCTCTTGCCCACACAAAGCATATAATCACATCTTATGCTCAATTTAATCAATTCACAATTCATATTCTCATGATTTTCTTCATTTAATCAAAATGCCATAATACAAGGCATAGCATAATCATGCTCATATTCAATTCAAAATGTCATAACCTTTTTCAAGGTATGACATGGTCATAATTCATCATACAAAAAGTCATTCATCTTTCATGACATAACATGATAATTGTCACAATTCAATCATTTCAAAATGTCATACATGTTTCAATGCATGACATAGCATAA
>JANIHZ010000008.1:53170637-53192210 GCA_027478365.1 Erythroxylum rufum | reverse complement strand
ATATTTTGATTTTGAAAATCTTCTAAATTGATTTTGTAAAGATTATTTCGTCTTTTGGCAGAAAAGAATATAGACCCATCCTTATTTTTGACTTCACAAGAATTTTGATTGAACGATACTTCAAAACCAGAATCACATAATTGACTGACACTAATCAAATTGTGTTTCAAACCATCAACTAGCAGCACATTGTCAATACATGCAAAGGAATCTTTACCGATTTTACCGATTCCGATTATCTTGCCCTGCTGGTTGTCTCCAAAAGTTACCGATCCTCCCTTCTTATACTAAAGATCTAGGAACATAGGCCTTCTTCCTGTCATGTGTCACGAGCATCCACTGTCCAAATACCAATGGTGCTTGCTGCCTCATCCAAGGAAGGATATCTGCAGGTGATATTATCTGTCTTTTAGGTACTCAAATTTTCTTGGGTCCTTTTGGGTTAGTACTAGCATATTTCATAGTATTATGATGATGATGCAATTGATGAAATTTCTTGTGATAATGTGGTTGATGAAATTTCTTTTTATGAGGAACATAATTCTTTTTTTGCTGATTATGGTTTTTAGTAAACCCTAATCCAGTTTTATCACTAGGGTGTTTATACTTCCCTATCATGTCGTTCATTTTCCTTGTACTCTCAGTAAATGTTGCTAAATCAGCTGAAAGACTGTTAATCCTTAGCTTCAGTTGATTGATCTCTTCGGATCTATCTACAACTCTTTTTTTCTTTATCTCGTCTACTTGCTTCTTTAAGCAGACATTCTCTTTTTCTAACTCTTGAGTGTTTTTCAAACTTTCTACGTACTTTTTCTTTAAAAGTTTATACTGTTTCAAAATTGCATGAGAATCTTCTAATAGTTCTGAGTATGCATCTTGCAATTCGCTAAATTTTGAAGTTACCTCCTTGTCACTATCTTCTTAGGCTATTAGGCAAATGTTTGCTTGTTCCAAAGCTTTTGAGTCAGGATCTGATTCGGATGAATCCAAATCTTCCCAGGTTGCCATCATGCTTTTCTTGCCTTCTCTACTCTTCTTTGTCTTCCTTTTCAGTAATGGACATTCGGACTTGTAATGTCCCGACTTATTGCATTCGTAGCATATGACGGATGCCTTCTCATTCTTTCCATCATCTTTGCTATTCTTCTTGAAGGAGGACTCTTTATTTTCTTTAGCCTTTTTCTTCCACATCTGTCTGATCTTTCTCGAGATGAAAGATAACTCATTATCTTCTTCTCTTGACTCTTGATCTGACTTGCTGGAATTTTCATTCTTAGCTTCCTCAATCTTCAGTGCTTTCAACGATGAATTCTTCTTTCTTTGAATCTTGTGATTCTTCTGTTCGGCCTTTAATGCTATCGATTTATCCCGTCTGGGCTTGTCTTCAGCATCAAGTTCAACTTCCTGTATCTTCAGGGATCCAAGCAATTCATCAAGCTTTAGCACGCTCAAATCCTTGGCTTCTTGTACAGCTGTGACTTTTGGTCTCCATCTCTTCGGGAGACTTCTTAAGATCTTTTGAACATGATCTTGATTGTTGTAAGTTCTGCCAAGAGCTTTAAGTCCATTGATGATTGTTTGAAATCTTCCAAACATCTGATCGATAGACTCATCGTCCTTCATCTTAAACAGCTCGTACTGGTGTGCAAGAATGCTTATCTTGGAGTCCTTTACTTGATTTATACCTTCGTGCACAATGGATAGTGTATCCCACATCTCCTTCGCAGTGTCGCATCCGTGAACCTTATCGTACTCACTTCTGCTTAAGGCATAACTTAAGAAAAACTTGGCCTTCGAGTTCAGTTGGAATCTCGCCTTTCGATCTACAGACCATCTGATTCGTGAAATAGGATTTCCTTCTTCATCTACCAGCATATACTGTCCATTTTCTATTATGTCCTAAAGGTCGATATGAGTAGATCCGATGAAAAGCTGCATCCTGTCTTTCCAATAATGATAGTCTTCTCTATTGAAGGCAAGAGGTCTAGTGACTGAGGCACCTTCAACTATATATATATGTGATTCTATCATGGATCTTTATCCACACTTTGTTACGGTGGTTTTTGGACACTGAGCTTTGATACCAATTGAAGAAAATCACAAATTAATTGTTGGATCCGTGTTTTGTGTTCCGGGGCGAACTGAGGCCCAGCAAACCCCAAGGTGGCACGCGATCACAACCTTAATCGGTATTGTCCCTTCTGGTACTCGAACTCGAGACCTCAAGGTTTTGTCGGAGTATAAGAATGTTTTGACTAAGGTGTCAAAAGTATGATTGATGAAAAAAAAGAAGGTGATAATGGAGATTAAGGTTATAATTCCATGATGAATTTGGATGAATTGCTTTTGGATATACATGTGTGAGAGGCAATAAAGGAGACTTGAAAGATGAGTTGGATAATAGAGATATAGCTATGTATGGAAGTTCAAAAGGATTGATTTGAATGGACTAGCAAGAATGTGTTACTTGGTGATTTCTTAAGTTAGAATTTCAAGGACGAAATTCTTTTAAGAGGGGGAGAAATGTTGGACCCCGATCTTTAAGTGGAAATTTAGAGACATTAAATGAAATTCAATGAGTGTTTTTGTATATGAATTATGTTTTAGATGAAATTGTGCTTTAAGAAATTAATGAGAGAAGAATTGATTAGTTTTGATGTTTTTGATATTTGAGTAGATTTGTATGGGTTATGAGAGTAAAGTGAATGAGTTGATTGAGATGGAAGTCGAAAATCAAGAAATAAAGAGCAAAAGTGTGAGAATATGATAAACTGAGAAAGTTTGACTTTTTGGTCATAGAGAGTTGACTTTTTGATTTAGGCATAATTTGAGAAAATGATCTTCATGAAACTTGTAGCTTCTGTTGAGAGCATTCTATCGCCATGAAGTATGACAGTTTTTGATATCGGGATTGAAAGTTATGATCTTCCGAAGATAAAGTTATATTGTTTTGTTTTTGAAAAATTGACCTAATTAGAGATTGAAATTGCTTTGAAGTTCTTTATGAAAGTTTTAGATTATGTTTTTATCTTTCCATTGATGTAAAGTATGAAAATTTTGGGCTATGAGATAGGAAGTTATGATTTTTACAAGTTGTTGTTACTGTTTGGGAAGAGTATTGGTGGACAGGAACTTTGAAGTGGTTTTTGACTCCCTTAGAGGTTAAATTGATTTTTAAGTCCTTCACAAAAGTTTTAGAGCATTCTTTTATCTTTTTATTGAAACCAAGTTTGTAAAATTTAGAATTCTGAGGCAAAGATTTGGGTTTTGGAAGTTAGGACGTCGGGTCGCGAGTGTCTTGTGACGCGCGCGCGTTTACACGCCGCAACCTGGTCGCCCGCGCTTGCCGCGACATGGTCGCTCGCGTACGCCGCGACTCGATCGCTCGTGCACGTCGTGAATGCAAGTCGTGACGAGGCCGGGCCATTTTTCTTACCCGTCCTCCCTCCATTCTTTTGGCCATAACTTTTCCGTCCGACATCTGATTGATCCAATTTTTGAAGCATTGGATTCCTTAGAAGTCCCTCTATCTCTCCATACCAAATTTATAGTATTTGAGATCAATTTGAAAAAGATTGATTGAATCAAAATGAGAGGATTAGATAAAAGGTTATGAGTAGGATAATTTTCTGAAAATGGTTTAGTATTTTGGTAATATCTGGAGTTGTAGAGCTCCGATTGAGTTGATTCTTATTTAAAATTAAACTATCAACATGGAGCTACAAATTATCTTAAGGAATCAAATTTCAGTTCAGTCCTTAAGATGTTCAATTTCTGGAGTGAAGTTAGGTGTAGTATTTAGTCTCGGTTTTGAAATGGTCTGAAAGTATTTTGGCCATAACTCCTTCGTTTCTGAACCAAATTGAGTGTTTTTGGTGTCTATGGAAACATAAGACATAGAGGAAAATTTCTCTAGAAGGAAGTGTCACCAAATTATTTCATTTACCAGATCAAATTAAGGAGACAAGATGTCAGTTTTTAAAGGCTAAATGAAGGGCAAATTTGGAAGTTGACTTAAGTTCTTATGTTATAAGGCATATATGGAGGGGTTTAATAGTCATTTTAGCATTCATTAAAAGCCAAATAAGGGGATCTGTCGTTAAGAACAAGTGAAGCATGAAAATAAGAGAGAAAGAACAAAGGAAAAGAGAAGAAGAGAAGAAAAGAAGAGAAAAAGAAGAGAAGAGCTAGGGTTTGGAGATCTTTGAGGAGTTTGAAGAATTTGAAGAATCTTTGAGCTAAACAGGTAAGTACAAGACTGAACCCTACTTGATTGATAGTTAAAAGTGAAATTGAAGTGAATATGTGTAGGAAGTTGTTGATGAATGGTTTAAACAATGGTTTAATCTCTTAAGGTCAATGTTTATGTTGTATTTTGTTATTGATTTTGGGTTGTATAAGCTTAGAAATGAAGTAAGAATGATGTTTTAGGATTATATTTAAATGATGGGAAGTATATAAGTGAAAAATGACAAGTAAAAATACGTTTTGGAGGGTTTTTGGAGGCCCTCGCCGCAGCGTACAATTGCCCTCGCCGCGGCGCACACCAGCTTCCTTGCCGCAGCAAGTACCCATTTTCTAGCACTGATATGCTTTAGTATTTTGGACATAACTTTTTCTGTAGATGTCCGATTGAGGTGATTTTTGATTAGTTATAAACTAGAGACTTAGGAATATAAGTTTTATGAAGAAATAAAGTTCTGAATCAGTCTCTAAAGATATAAAAATTTGGATGGAAGTTGAGTATAGATTATTGTGTTAGCCTAAGGATAGTTCTGACAAGTTTGGGGTATAACTTCCACATTTTTGAACCAAATTGAATAAAGTTGGAGTCTTTAGAAACTTAGGACAATGGGGAAAATTTTTCTAGAAGAGAATATTATCAGATTTAGTTATTTACTTGATCATATATTGGAATTCCTATTGAATGGAATTTTGGCTGTTGTTTAAGGAAATCAAGGAAGGCAAGAGGAACAAGTGTGAGGAACCTTTGAGCAAGTTTATAAGCAAGGAAATCAAGGTAGGTTTCATGTTTATAATAGAATGAACGAGCCATATATGTTTCCTTTTAACGCATGAGAAGAAAATGATTTCAAATTGCATCATAAGTGTTGCATTTATTGCTTCTTAAATGAATTGAGAAATGTTATATGTTTACTACATGAATTGTGTTGATGATTTATGAAAAGACTTTGAAAATGATTCTTTTTGAAATGATACAAGTTTATGAAATCATGTTTTAGGAAATAGTTTTCGAAATATCTCAAGTTTATGAAGAATCAAGTTTAGGAAAGAAATGTGTCATTTTGGGCAACACGTTTACAAGTCATGAAATGTGTGTTATGTGAGTTTGTGGTGGTCCCCTAAGTTATATCACGTGCACGTTGACCTGCCCGCTAGTGGCATGGAGCTCCTTCATGGACTCCCATAAGTTCACGGCTACACAAGACCATTAAATGAGATTGCACTAGTACGTTCTGTTCACGGCTACATAGGACCCTTAGGGGAAATGTGTAGTATGTTCTGTTCACGGCTACACAAGATCCTTAGGGGAAATGTGTAGTACGTTCTGTTTTGGATCTATTCAAACTATTCTGATATGCTTATGTGCTCATGATATGTTTAACATGATGGATGCATACATGATTTGTACTATTGTGAATTTTTGACAAATGGAGAAATTCATGAAATAATTGTTTTATGATTTTTAAATGCGGAATTACTATGATTATGAAAAGTTTCAATGAAAATGATTTTTGCTTATTACTCAATTATAAACCTGTTACCCACGAGCTTTTAAGCTCACCCTCCTTTTTCCTCCCCACCTTCAGGTATTTGAGCAAGAGATGGAGTGAAAGCAAATCAGGGCATCACTCCCAATTTGCTTATGTTGTATTTTGAGTTAGTTTTGGAAAATACAAGGATTAGTCACATTTCAAGGATTTATAGTTCATGCAGCTTCTGTATTTTTGAGATTTTGGATTATTGTTGTAATGGGGCTTAGAATGCCATTAGAGCTTGTAAAACTCTATTCTTTGATGTTAATAGATTATGAATTATGTACGGATGTTGATGAGTGGAATTATGAATTTGTATGTGATTGAGGTTGAGTTGAAATTAGGTATAATATGAGTAAGTTATTAATTTGAGATGATGAATTTTGCACATGAATTGTTGTTATTTATACAAGTGAGATGTGTTATGGAAAAATAATGATAGGAAAATTAAGAAGGATGGTTTTGAAATATGAATTGGGCATGAAAAGTATGAGCTAAGTTGATGAACTTTGAGTCGATGATAGTTAAGGTATGATTCGTTTCTAAAGAGTTGGGTTTCAGAAACGGGGCCCAATATTTTTGGTAACTGGGATATTATGGTTGAAGAGTTGGATTCCGAAAACGGGATCCAACATTTACATGATTGACTTTAATGATATGATCCTCTTACGTGGCATATTTCAACTTATTATTTAAAAGTGTTGAATATTATTTTTCTTCAAAATTGTTTCAGGAAAATGGTTACAGTGAGAACTTTGATTTCAAATCAAAAATGGTTATAATGCGAACCTTGATTTTAATTCGAACTCCAGTATAACGAAATTATGTGAATTTCCTGAAGACACAACATGATCAATGTTGTACGATACTTAGGATAAACCATATGTTACATGTTATATTGGTGAAGAACATATTACAGGTCTCATCTTTGTTATTTCTCAAGTCCTATTAGCAAAATTGAAACGCTTTGCAAAATGCTCATGCCCTAATACAAAGATTTTTAATTAGAGGAAGAAATACTCCATCTAATCATATTCACACATGTAATTGAAGGGTGCAAACTTTCTTGGAAGAGGGTAGGAGAAGAGAAATGTCTAGAGGTCTTAGTTTTATACATTATAAAGCTAATAACATATATAAATTTTAATGAGATATGTAAAGAATTAATTGACTCAATTCCCTTTATATTTCATCAAAATTTATATTTTTAGGATTCATTAAAATTTTAAATTTTAGTCAAAAAGTGTTAATAACTTTTTATTTGATACGTGATGATACTTACGTAGAATTTGTTATTTGTAAACATTGTTAAATTTTGAATATTATATGTTTATTGAAATGAATTGTTCTTTCACCTTTGACTTATATGTGTGTGTGTGTGTGTGTGTGTGTTATACACATCATACTTAAGATATTTGTAAATATTAATTATTGATAAACTCTTATATGCAAGATGATAGGAAACCTAGTGACCTTTTGATTTCATAGATAATTATGAAAAATAAAGTTTTTATTTAGAAGATTGCATCAATTTCACTATTGATAATAGTCATATATTAAATGCGATATTATAGACATATGTGTTTGAGAAAAATGATTATTGTATCTAAAATTTTATTATACAATTCGCTAACTTGAATGGCAATAATTTAGAAATTTGAAAATATGGAAATCCAATATGTATTGGAAGAACAAAAGAATCTTGTCTTATTACATGAAATCATGATAGTCCTTAAGAAGAACACTATGACTCATTGTAGAAAAATTGTGAGGTATGTGACTCATGTAAAAGAACTCTTTAGCTTATACAACATATATAATGATATTACGCTAGAGATCAAGAGGTATGACCATGCTAAAGACATATAGTCCATGGTGATAGCATGTTATAATGACATCTTGGTCACCATATTATGATTACTCACTAGTACACACACACACACACACACACACACACACATACCATAATAAATAAATAAATCATAAATGAGAATTTGAGATAGTAGAATTCAATGTTAAGTTATGCGAAGCTAATGTCGAACTTAGTGAACTTAGGGATGTTAGTCATATCTTATCTTATATTGAGCTAGTATAAGTTGTTACACATTTTTGTCACCATGTTAAGAGCATATGAAAATGCGTTCAATCCATAATATAAATATTAAGATGATATAAGATGCTATGAGGCACCTATCAATAAACATCTTGAGACTTTTGGGCTTTATATGGCTAAGTTATGCTCATAAGGCGTTAAAAACTAAAAGGATGAAGCATTATAATGAGTCTAAGTGAAAAGTAGAAAGAAAGCCTTCCACAATTCTTAGGATTCCAATAAGAACTAAGACCAACTAAAATGGGAAAGGAAAAGGGCCTCCCATAGAGAAAAATTCTTAGTTATGTCATATTTTAGTTAGCCTTCGATTCGATATTAATTTCCACAACGATGGGAAGGACAATTTTCTTGGAATTATAATAGTAATATTTTTATTTTCAATGGTTTTGTGCTATTAGATATTGTTTATTAAACAAATAATTTTAGTTTTTTGTTCAATGACATCATCTAGTTCTTATAATATCTATGCCAATTTATGGCATGCTAGACTTAATCTTACTTGATAAAATCTAATAAAATGATTGGCAATTATATTTTATTTAGAAGACCTACATAAAGTAGAATAGTTTACTTGTGAACATTATTTAGCTAACAAAATAGGTGAAAACTATTAAGCATAGGAAAAAAGAGTTGTTAAGCTACTGCAAGTAGTTCGTTAAGATATCTATGGATAGACAAATATGAGAGTATGGCACGAAATTACTTATTTCATCACATTTATCAATAATTATACTCATTAGAGTTATATTTATTTGACTTCTTAAAATTTAAAACATTTTATTGTTTCAAAAAGTATATGATTTTAATTACGAATCAATAAGGTAAAGCTGATAAAAACTTCAAGAACTGATCAAGTATAAGAAGAGTTCTTTGATCAATTAAAGAGGTTATGTGATGAAAATTGAATAGATAGCTAAATGACTATCATATGAATCCATTAACAAGATGGTGATGTAGAGATGAGAAATAACACCCGGCCCGAATACAAAATTTTAATTACCCGAACTTACCCGGCCCGAACTTACCCGAAATTTTCTTTGGTATTGAATTTGTATTTTTCTTTTTGCAATTGCAGCTGTTAGTGTATAAAATGCTATGCTATATTTATTTCCTTTTGCTTCATGGATAACATGCTATTCACGAATACATAACAATTGCTATATTCATCCCCGAACATAATTACTAAGTGTTATCACATTACAGATTAGTTTCACAAAGACTTGGCTAAAAGTAGTGCTCAAAAATTGCAAAACCAATTGGATTATCATACCTTTGTCAAGCATTACAGAGATACGTATAAATGGTTTTTAAAACAACGTAAGAAAGTTAAGGTTAAAATTCAAATGAAACCACTGGTTCCTTACTGCTAATAAGGTACCAATCGAAAAGCCTTAGTATTGGTACTTACTGCTAATAAGGTACCAATAACAATGAGGAAGGAACTAAAGTGCTTTCATTTAATACTGCTAATAAGGTACCAATAACAATGAGGAAGTACCAATACTGACGATACTGAGGTTTTAAATGAAAGTATGAAACCACTGGTTATTGGTATAAAATTAAGATTGAAACCTCAGTATTTAATTTTATACTGCTAATAAGGTACCAAGAACTGATCAAGTATAAAGGTTTTCAGGCAAGTCTATTCCAAGAATAAACATCAGAGCAAACTGACGATATTTTGGTCATTTTGAAAAAGAAAAAACTAAAGTGCTGAATCGGGGCTGGATGGAAACTGTATTTATGATTTTGTTACCTGTTAATTCTTAATAGGTTGCACCAGCTGAGCTAGAAACAGAGTTTGAAATCTCACTAGTGCCAATAGAACAGAAGAGGGTTTGATGACGCAACTTGTAGATTTCCAAATGCTGATTGCTGAGGCTGGTGAGGTCCCAGTACTAATGGAATAGAGAAGAAGTGAAGAACAGAAGTTAGGGAAAAAGTGGCAAGAGGGGAGAGAACTTCTAAAGGGCAAGTTTGAAAAAGCTTTTCCAAAGGGGAGAGAAAACCCTAACGGAATAGAGAAGAGTTGGTAATTGAGGAGCTTAATAGCTTATATACTAAAGGATAATTCGGGTAATCGGGTAACCCGAATATTTTTCGGAGTTACCCGTCCCAAAGCGAAAATAATTTGGGTAATCCCGGCCCTGCCCGATTGACCCAAATTTTAGCATTTTTATTACCCGAATTACCCGGTCTGGCCCGAATAATGCTCACCCCTACCAACCTTTACGATAAGTACAATGCTCTTAAGGTCTCTTGTTCATTCGATAATGTCTAAGAAGCAATGTTGTCTTAGTTGATGGTTGCTACCTTGACGTTTCAGAAAAAGAAGTTCTCCGAGTTGGATGAGATTAATGAAGATCAAGAAGTCAAGTTTTTGAATTATGTCTTTGGTAAGCTCATTTCTTCATCCCAACCAAAAGTCTTGTTATAGCAATATGAGAAATTAAGTTCGAAAGCCCTTTTCTGGTATAGATTGTATGAATATAACCCAAGTTAGTTGTCTCTTTGTAAGTGTAATTGTATATATATCATTCGATGGCAATTGCAGAAGAGCTGATATAGCACTTGAGAGACGAAAATGACAGGTTATGCACAAAACTGAATGATATGAGAAGTGAAGTTGCTTCAGTCAGGCATGCATTGATGATTTCCTTTATGGATTTACCTTATCATTAACGCAAAATTTAACTCATCTGATTAGCAGGAGCACATAACTTAATGTGATTCACTTTGCTTGCAGATGCAACAATGATGAACGATGTATAGAGTACCAAAACTTGTTAACTGAAGAGAACCAAAAAAGTAAGCATATTACGGCCTTTAACAGATAATTTAATATCACAATTCCTTTTATTCTGATTTTGTTTAATTATAATTTTTACCATGTCTCTTTGTCACAATACCTGGATTTTTGTTGAGAAGTATATTTCTTGTGCATATTTTTGGATTTTATATTCCTTCATATTTATGTTTTTTTAATTGTTTTATTGGTTGTATCACATTGATATGTCAACTGAGGTATCATTTGTAATAGACAAGAAGCTTTCTGAAGAAGTTGAGAGGCTCCAAAAGCTGCTTCAAAATGGGCATTCTTACAATTTGAAGAATAGTAGAAGTGAAAACTTATAGTTAAATGTGCATGAATCTTCTCAAGATATAATAGGGGCGGAGTCTCAAGGCTTAGTGAGACGAAGAACAAGAAAGCGTAGCCGAGTTGAAGCTTGGACAACGTAGACTTAGTTTCTCCCCCTGGCAATCATCAATATGATACATTGATTGTAGAATCAGCAAAAATCTCATCCAAGGAAGCATGTCTCCATAAGGATCTTTGTAAAGATCAGCAAGTATGTGTCAAGATCTGATGGTTTTAAAGCAAAAAGTTTGAGCTTCCTGCTTCTCTTCTCTGAGTATTTTAGTATGATTTTGCAGCCAGAATCCTGTATGGGAATTGTTGATGTATCAGGTAGGTTTAAGTTGTCATGTTCTCCATCTTCTCATATGACAAGTACATATAAAAAGTTTCATGCTTTTCAGGTGTAGGTGGTGCTAAAAATGACACTTGTTCGTCCAGCTGCCAGTTTCAAGCTCTTCTTGAGTACTTAATAGGCATGAAATTATCTGCTGTTAATCAAACTGAAGGAATTTGCATCTCAGCTCTGCATCAATCAAGCGGTAATTCATACACAGATTCTTCAAGTACTTGCTGATGTTTTACATTTTCCTCTTTAGTAAATAGCCGGTTACTTTTCTAATTTTTAATATCAGATTGATTGATGCTTTTAACTACAGGTCAAATTGATCATAAGGTTGAAAACAGAACTTGAATTGGTAAAACTATAGCAAGCAGATGGAAATTTTTGTCAAGCTATTCAACCTCTTCTTGTGGTTGCAGTGTGACTATATTAAGCACAATTATTTGAAAACTTTTCATGTGATTGTTGGGCATACAATTGTTTCCTTTTTGACTTGTATATGTTTAATAAAATGTTTCAAAAGCTAAAGCATCAAGCATGGCCTTGATTTTCTCTTTTAATGTCATGAGTTTATGTATATCAATACTAAGGACACTTAAGTTCATTATACCTTCTATTTACCAGTTTCTGATTAAGATTGAATTCAGCATAAGCTATACCTTTTATTTGTTGGTCAATTTTTGGCCAACTACTGAAGTTTAAATTCAAATTTCCTAGAATATTTTCTAGGCTTAGTTTTGGCAATTGTGATGTGCTTTCTAATTCTAATGCCACTCATCTTTTGGACTGTTAGCAGATTATGCATTCAGTCTAACATGGGTAAAGAAGGCAGCTGGAGAGGAACCAGAGCTGGTATATCATGTTTCAACGTTGGGAACTTTTGAGAGGATAGCACCGGAGTGGATGAGATCAGATTTGATGTTCAGCATGAGCATGTGTCCAATCTTCTTTGAAAGGATAGCACGTGTGATCAAGCTGCATCGCTGATGTTTCTGATGGCGGGATTGATGAGTTTTGGATTGATTTGTTTTTGAGTTTGGGATTGATTTGTTTTAGGTTGGAAAAAGGAAGGGTAACGGTTATCGCAATTTGAACAAGTGATATAAGATACGAACTGATTGGATAAGTGGTCGTTGAGTTATGATCAAAACAGTGCCAGAAGGTCAGATTCGAACGCTGCTTGAAAATGGTTGAAAGAAGAAAGTTTTTGGAGAAACTCACAAACCTAGATTTTGATAATTTAGAAGTACTAACAACCCTAGAAACTCACAACAAATTGGAGCCGGAAAGTCACGATTGTATTTGTAATATATATGAAATGTTCAAAATAAACACAAACGGGCCTATATATGGAAAGTTGATAAGAATTTGGGAAGCCACATTAAAATCGGCAACTCACAAATCCTTACATTCCAAAATAGATCATAAACATAATTAAGCATTCCTTAAATAGTCTTTAAACATAATAGCAAATTGAAAAAAAAAAAAGAAAAATGGCAACTTTAAATGAAATAAAAACAAAAAGTAGTAAATATAGTTTGAAAATTGTTTAAGTGAATTTCCAGACCTTTTATCCAATTAGACAACATCCAAGCTCGATTTTGAGCTTCTCCATAGGTTGGATGAGCATGTTTGATGAGGCTTTTTGGGCTGGTTCGTTGGCTGCATCTTCTTCAAGTATGAGTAAGGCTTTTACAAAATCAAATGGCTTGACCTGGACATGAAATTGCATGATAAAACTCAAATTAATGTAGTCGTCAAATTCTTCTTCTTTAACCAGTTGATTCACTTGATCTTTACTAAATCTCATGCTTACTAAATCTTCAAGGGCCTTACTTGATGGCCCACCATCATTCTCCCCTTCTTGGAATGGGTCTGCATTCAGCTCCTTATCTTGCTCCCCTTCTTGGAAATCTTCATCTTGGGCTAGGCTGGTAGCTTCTTCAATAAATGGGCTCAAATCTTTGAAATTGAAAGTGTTGGATATTCCATATTCTTTGGGCAGATCGATCTTGTAGGCATTTGTTCCAATTTTCTTTAAGACTTTGTAAGGACCTTCAGCTCTATTACTAAGCTTATTCTTTCTTTTGCTTGGGAACCTCTCTTTTCGTAAATGTACCCACATTAAGTCACTCTCCTTAAACTCTACAACCCTCCTAAATTTTGCTTGTCTCTTATAATCCTCATTGTGTTTTAGAATATGCTCTTTTTCCCTCCTATGTAACTCAACTATTTCTGTTGCTCTAGACTCTCCCTTAACACTATGAGGCCCACTAGGTACAATTGGTGACAAATCTAAAGGACTCAACAGGTTGGCTCCATAAACTAACTCAAATGGGCTGAATTGTGTGGTTTTAAACTTGGATGAATTGTAGGCAAACTCGGCTTGAGGTAGAAATTGGTTCCAATTTTTTGTTTTCCCTCCTAAAAGACTTTTAAGAATGTTTCCAAGACTTCTATTGATTACCTCGGTTTGACCATCTATTTGAGGGTGAAATGACGTACTAAACTTTAATTGTGTCCCTAATCTACCCCATAACATTCTCCAAAAATGATTCAAAAATTTGACATCCCTATCACTTACAATTGACTTAGGCAGCCCATGTAATTTGACCACATCCCTACAATACAACTCCATGACATGTGAAGCATCCATAGTCTTCGTACAAGAATAAAATGGGCCATTTTAGAAAAACAGTCAACAACTACTATAATAAAATCAAACCCCCTTCTAGTCCTAGGTAACCCCAAAATAAAATCCATACTTATATCCTCCCATAGCTTGTTAGGAACTGGAAGTGAAATGTATGGACCGATTGGTTGTGAAGTCATCTTTGCACGTTGACAAGTATTGCAAGCTTGAACTAGCCTCACCACCTCCCCGTACAACTTGGGCCAATAGAAACTTGATTGGGCCAGGTCATATGTTTTGTCACGGCTAAAATGCCCATCCAAACCTCCTCCATGAACTTCCCTTAAAATGGTTTCTCTAAGTGAACATCTTGGAATGCAACAAAAATTTCCCTTGAAAAGAAAGCCATTATTTTTAACAACATCTCTATGTGCTCCTCGGCCACATTGCTTCCATATCTCCCCAAAATCAACATCACTTTCATACAAAGCCTTTATATCATCAAAACCAACAACTTGAGCTTGCAAAGAATGCAACAAAACATGCCTTCTAGAAAGTGAATCTGCAACCACACTTTTAGCACCAGGTTTGTGTTTCAACACGAAATCAAATGTTTGGAGATATTCCACCCATGTAACTTGCCTCTTATTCAAATATGACTGACTTTGAACATACTTCAAAGCTTCATGATCAATAAACAACACAAAAGGGGTAGCCAACAAATAATGACTCCAATATTTCAGAGCTCTCACCAAACCATAAAATTCCAGGTCATAAGTAGAGTAATTTCTTCTAGCTTCATTTGGCTTTTTCACTAAAATAAGCTATAGGTCTTCCCTCTTGACTTAGAATAGCCCCAATTCCCACTCCACTTGCATTGCTCTCTAACTCAAAAGGTTTATCAAAGTTTGGTAAGGCTAGGATAGGTGCATTGGTCATGGCTTTTTTAAGTGTGTTAAAGGTTATGGTGGCTTGTGGTGTCCATTTAAACTCTCCTTTCTTCATACAATCAGTAATAGGGCTTGTAATAGCGCTAAACCCCTTAACAAACCGCCTATAGAAAGAACAAAATCCATGAAAACTTCTAATCTCGAATAGGTTTGTTAGTATGGGGCATTCTTAAATTGCTTTGATTTTGGAAGAATCCATGTTTATCCCACGGTTTGTAACAATAAAACCCAAAAAGGAAATGCTATTTGTACAAAAATCACACTTCTCCAAATTAGCATACAAACTCTCACGGTCTAAAACTTCAAACACCAATTTCAAATGCACAATATGTTCTTCAACATTGGGGCTATAGATCAAAATGTCATCAAAATAGACAACAACAAATTTATCAATCAAAACTTTCAATACCTCATTCATGAGCTTCATAAAAGTGGATGGTGAATTGGACAGCCCCATGGGCATAACAAGCCATTCATATAACCCCTCTTTGGTTTTGAATGTGGTTTACCACTCATCACCTTCTTTCATTCAGATTTGGTAAAATCTATTGGCCCGGTCAAGTCTAGAAAAAACTTGAGCTCCATTGCGTTGATCAAGCATGTCGTCTAACCAATGGATAGGATATCTATTTTTATGGTGATTTTATCAACAGACCTGCTATCAATGACCATTCTCCACTTTCCATTCCTCTTGGGTACCACAAAGGCTGGCACCACACATGGACTTGTGCTTTCTCGTATAAAACCCCTATCAAGCAACTCATCAATCTGCGTTTGTAAAGCTGTATGCTCCTTAGGATTCATCCTATAGGCTGCCTTATATGGAAGAGTAGCTCCATGGAAAAAAATTTATCTCATGTTGAATTTTTCTCAAAGGAGGTAATCCTTTAGGGAGAGTTTTTGGAAAAACCTTTGAGAATTCGTCAATTAATGGCTAAACAATTGGTGGCATAACCATTTCAGGTTTATCATCATCTTCTACTTCAAGAGGAACATAGGCTGGTAGGCTTTGCAGAAATCACACTCTTCTCCTCTATAGAAATCATTCCTACAGTTCCAACTTCATTTTTCTTTCTCAACCATTTCTGCTCAAGTGGCAGTAAGGTGAATTTGTGGCCATTTTTCACAAGTGAGTAAGTATTAGCTCTCCCCTGATGGCTCACATCTCTATTATAGAGCCATGGTCAGCCCAACAAAAGATGACAAGCTGTCATGGGCACAACATGGAACCATATTTCATCTTTATACTTCTTGATTGAAAAAGGCACTATACATCTTTTTGTCACCTTGATTTCATGCTTTGTATCAAGCCAAAAGAACCTGTAAGGATGTGGCAAAGGCTCGGTTTTGAGGCCAAGCTTGTCAACCATCTTGTTTGAGACTACATTTTCACATACACCTCCATCTATGACTACCCCACACAATTTTCCTTTTGATAAGCATCTTGTATGAAATAGAGAGTTCCTCCTCCAATCTTCATCTTCATTCTTTTCAACACTCAACATTTTCATGAACACTAAGAGCTCTCCATCTAATTCTCCATTACACATTTCTTCCTCCAAATTGTCATCATCAATCGGCTCTTCACACACATATTCTTCACTCATCTTGAACAGCTCATGGTCAATTGCAATAGCTTCTTGAATGGTAATGATTTTGGTCGTGGGGGATTCGGATTGAAAGTGTCCAAATCCTTGACATTTTAAGCATCTTTGGTAAGTTTTTGGGGTTTGGGGGCTGTAGTTTCTTGGGATAGCTTTTTGGGCAGATTGTGGGCTAGCATTTTGGAATCTAGGTGTGTATGGGTTTGATTTTTGTGGTGTGGTGCTGGAGGAGCTCGGTTTGGTGATGTTTGGTGTTGTGAATGGTGTTTAAGGAGAATGCGGTGAGAATTTGGATGGGAAAGATTGTCTCTGGGCTTGTGCATTTTTTAGGTTGATTTCACTTTGCAAAGCAAGTCTTTTAACATCATGAAAACTGTAATACTCATACATGTTCACCATGTTAGAAATTGTAGTTTTGAGACCTCTAAGGAAACGAGCAATAACAACATCATCTTCCTCTTTCAAATCACACTTCAACAATAACTTCTCAAACTCTTCTATGTAGCCTTCAATTGAATAACTACCCTACTCTAAATTCATCATTTGATTCAACAATCTCTATTTATATTAGGGAGGCATGAATGTTTCTTCTAATTCTTCCCTCATCCTATTCCATGTAGCAATTTTACTCATGTTTTCTCTAATTCTTTTTTTCCCTAAATATTATCCCACCATAACGAAGCATAACCCCTCAATTTTGTAGACACCAATATCATTTTTCTCTCTTCATTAACATTTCTCAATTCAAAAATTCTATCTATAGTATGCAACAACTTAAGAAATATATCCGGATTCGTCTTACCTTCAAATTCTAGAATTTCCACCTTGAAATTGTAAAAACCATCTTGTTGCTTTTGAGGATGTCTAGCAACAATCTGACCACGGCCTAGACCACCTCTCCTGCCATGCCCCCCTTTGTCTCCCTCGTTGCTTATATTGATCACCATAATCTTCCTCATAAGCATCTTCCTCGGAGTCTCCCTCAACTACTTCAACAGGTAGGTCGTTGCTAGGAGAAGGACTATGGGCACGTCCTCTACGAGGTTGGAAAGCAAACTTTTTGGATTTCAAGGTTTCATTTTCAAGTCGAAGCATTTCTAATTGGTGTAACAACTCCTCCTGGGTTAACGGTGAATGTTTTTGGCTATCTTGTGACATGATGGGAAGGGTTGAATAATCTAGCTCTGATACCACTTGATGGTGGGATAGATGAGTTTGGGATTAATTTGTCTTAGGTTGGAAAAAAGGAAGGGTAAAGGTTACAGCAATGTGAACAGGTTTGACAAACGTGTGGCTTTTATTTTCAATTTCTGGGAAAAACTGAGACAGAATTAGGTAGCAAGCCCTTTACAAAGTTTGTAGGATTTTCTGTAAGCTTTCCAGTGATATAAGATACGAGTTGATTGGATAAGTGGTCGCTGAGTTATGATCAAAACAGTGCTAGAAGGCTAGATTCGGACGCTGCTTGAAAATGGTGGAGAGAAGATGAAAGTTTTTGGAGAAACTCACAAACCCAGATTTTGATAGTTTAGGAATACTAACAAACCTAGAAACTCACGATAAATTGGAGCTGGAAAGTCACAATTTTATTTGTAGTCTATCTGAATCTTCGAAACAAACACAAACGGACCTATATATGGAAAGTTGATAAGAATTTGGGAAGCTACATTAAAATCAGCAACTCACAAATCCTTGACATTCCAAAACAGATCATAAACATAATTAAGCATTCCTTAAATAGTCTTTAAATAGAATAGCAAATAAAAAAAATGAAAAATGGCAATTTTGAAGGAAAATAAAAACAGAAAGTAGTCAATATAGTCTGAAAATTGTTTAAGTGAATTTCCAGACGTTTTATCCAATGAGACAACACCCAAGCTCGGTTTTGAGC
The DNA here is from genome assembly GCA_027478365.1 of Erythroxylum rufum. Lineage (NCBI taxonomy): Eukaryota > Viridiplantae > Streptophyta > Magnoliopsida > Malpighiales > Erythroxylaceae > Erythroxylum > Erythroxylum rufum. The sequence goes on along the minus strand of JANIHZ010000008.1, from coordinate 53,173,764 downwards.
TTCTTTATAGGTTAGACGAGCATGTTTGATGAAGCTTCTTCGGCTAGTTTGTTGGCTTCATCTTCTTCAAGTATGAGTAAGGCTTTTACAAAACCAAATGGCTTGACATGGACATGAACTTGCATGATAAAACCCAAATCAATGTAGTTGTCAAATTCTTCTTCTTAAGCCGGCTGATTCACTTGATCTTTACTAAATCCCATGCTTGCTAAATCTTCAAGGGCTTTAGTTGATGGCCCACCATTACTAACTTTTTCACCTGCACTAAAACATGCTTAACCATACCATCAGGATAAGCATTAGTGTTGTCAGCCATTTATATGATTACACTCGTTTCTTTTAATGGACCCAAATTCAAAGAAGTATAAATCGAACGAGGAATTACATTAATAAAAGCACTCAAATCCAACATATCTCTATTGACCACAATATTTCCAATTTTGCAAAGAATGGTAAACATACTTAGATCTCGACATTTTGGAGGCATCTTCTTTCTAAATACCACAGACACATTCTCACCCATCATTACTTTCTCATCACCCCTCAATTTCCTTTTATGTGTATATAGTTCTTTGAGGAATTTGGCATACCTTGGTACTTGTTTGATTGCCTCGAGCAAAGGTATTTAACTTGCACCTTTCGGAATGTCTCCAATATCTCTCTATCTTTCTCCTCTTTGTTTGGTCTTGTCAATCTGCTCGAAAAAGGTGGAGGGTTAGTTTTAATAATATTGGGGCTTTCAAAATTTACGTTGGTACTCGATAACAGATTTTCTTCCTTTCCAAATTCCTTCTCAATCTCTTCCTCAGTAGCAATATTTGGTGGAATTCTTTTGGGACCATCAATCTCCTTTCTATTCCTTAGGGTTATGGCACTGACATTCTTCAAGTTCACCTCAGGTTGTGATGGCAATTTTCCTCCACTTTGTGACTGTAGGAAATTGAGCCTTACTGCCATCTGACCCATTTGGTGTTCCATCTTCTGTTGGCTTGCTTTTGTCTTCTGTTGGATTTGTTGTAAACCCTGTTGTAACTGCTGCTGCATATTTTGTTGTAATTGCTGCATATCCTGTTGAAATTGCAGATTGTTAGTAGTAAGATTCTTAACAAGTTCTTCTAAAGATGTACCTGAACTGGAAGAAGAAGCTCCCTATGCTCCTTGTTGCCTTGGTTGAAATCCTTGAGCTCCTTATGGCTAATTTTCGAAGTAATTTTGCTGTAAATTCCCTTCATAACTTAAGTTGGGGTGATCCCTCTAACCTGGGTTATACGTCTGCGAGTATGGGTTGTATTGGTTCTGAAAGTTCCCTCCTGTAGGATTTACTTACTCTATACTTCCTTCTTATAATGTTGGGCACTCATTAGTAAGATGGGTCATGTTTGAACATATTCTGTATACTTTCACTTGTGCCGTTCCAAATACAATATGTCCAACAAAAGATGTTAGTTAATCTAAACGATGTTCGATAGAAGAAGTACTTACCTCGATTACTCGTCGAACATCATTGCGAGTGCCAAATTGTTGTGTGTCAGCAGCCATCTGCTCAAGTAGGATCCTGGCCTTAAAGGGAGTCTTCTAGCAAAGTGTCCCATTGCTCACCACATCAACCAGACTCCTCTCCATCAGTAACAGTCCTTTATAGAAATATTAAATGAGAAGTTGCTCTAGTATATTGTGGCGTAGAAAACTAACACATAACTTTTTAAACCGCTCCCAATACTTGTAATGAGATTCTCCATTATGCTTATTGATGCCACATATCTCCTCCCGAATACTTGCCATCTTTAAGGACCGAAAATATTTCTCTAACAATAGTAACTTCATCTCTAGCCAAGTATTCATGCTTCCAGCCAGGAAGTCCATTAACCAATCCTTTGCTGCATCTTTGAGTGAGAACGGGAAGGCTGTTAGGTCCCGTTTGTTTCCAGAACCCAACTCTTGCTAAACTTATCATCTGTTGGACCTTATTTTTGGAATCTAACTCTTGCTCTGATACTATATCTGTTAGACCCCGCTTGTTTCTGGAATCTAACTTTTAAGCATCATCGATTCATAACTTGGCTTTGATACCATAAATGTTGGACCCCACTTGTTTCTAGAGTCTAACGCTTGCTCTGATACCACTCATGTTGGATCCTGCTTGATTCCGGAACCCAACTATCTGAAACATCATAAGACGTGAGTGTGCATATTACCTTGAGAGGTTATGGCATTGAACCCTCACTTGACATCATCAGTTCATCTTCATTCTCATAACATCCTAAAAATTTCCTCACAATTTGTTCAATGACGTGCCCACACAAATCAGTCACCATACTCAAACTCATTTCTCCTATTTGTGAATAGAATTTGGAAATCTTCAGACTAGAATTTCAATTGGCTTCTTCAAATAAATCATAGCTCTAAGTCTCCAGTTTGTTTTAAAGTAAGAACCATCTTAATCGGAGCTCTATAGATCAAGATATGCTTAAAAAGCTAAAGGGTATTCTTACCCTAATCATGCTCTCCCAACCGATCCCTCATTTTCTTTCCATAAAACTTTTTCAAAACAACTCTAAAAGATACAAATTTTCATGGAGAGATAATAAAAGATGTCAAGAATCCATTGCTTTAAGAATCACTTCATTTGGAGGTCAGATGGTGAAGTTATGTTCAAACGAATCCCACATATTTAAGTCCTCATTCAAATTGAACCTATCTTGGTGCAATTGCCATAACTTTAGCTACAGATTTCAAATTTTGTTCGTTCTTTGATATTTTGAAAGAAGACTTCTAGATCTAAAACTTTTATGAAGAACACAAATCGAGATTCTACTTCTAAAAGGGTAAAAATTGCAATTTACTGAAGCTGTCCAGTGAATGTCTGTTTAACGGAAATTCATGTTCGTTTAACGGAAATTCATGTCCGTTTAATGGACATTGTCGGGCTTAGGGGTGCTTTGTCACCCGAGAAGGTCCATTAAACAAACCTAAAGTTCGTTAAACGGACATGGGCAATACTGGGGGTCATTTTTGACCTGAGAAGGTTCGTTAAATGGACATAGGGGTTCCCCAAACCCCTCCAAAGCCCCTCCAATGCTTCCTACATCCAATCTAACATCATATTCACTCATAATCTTCCCAAATT
>JANIHZ010000008.1:53157535-53170537 GCA_027478365.1 Erythroxylum rufum | reverse complement strand
CAAAAATCAGAAAAACGATGTTTTCTGATTTCTGTAAAATTGTTGTAATTTTTTATTTTCATAAACAAAAAATCACAATAGAGTAAACCAAACACGTTTTACTTGCCTGTTTTTCTTTTTACAAAAACGACAACAAAAAACGGAAGAAAAAAATGAAAACAAACAACCCCTTTGTATATAATTGTAGTTTTATATCACTCAATACTAGATGTGTTGGTACAGAGTTTCAACTGATTAATATACACAAAATATCTCGTCCCCAAATCTTTGTGCCTCCTACTCGTAAATACATCATTATTTTGTTACTTTTTTTTGACGAGCTTGCTTTGATTTTCCGCAAAAAGTGTTGTGTTACTTTAAAATTGGAGTCCAGTCAAATTTTACAGTGGTACTTATATATTTAAATTCATCAATATCTTTAAGCCTAAAAATATCAAACTTTTAATGACTCTAAAATTCAAATTCAAATTCAAATTTGAAGAGAAAATAAAATAACAAAATATCAATTTTGACTATTTTAAGAATAGACAAAATTGCGTTGTTTCTTCAATATATAAAGATTGTATTAGAGTATTTTAAATTGACTAAACATGAAAATGTTAAAGGGTTTATAAGTGGTAAGGGTCAACTATCTAAACAACTAGTATTCCATATTGTCTAAACATAAAAATATTAAAGGGTTTATAAGTAGTAAAGGTCAACTATCTAAATAATTAGTTCTAATTATTTAGACAATGGTTGACCCAAACCTAATTCTTGTTAGTAGACTCTATACTTTGCCCATATTAAAATTTAATATGGTATCATAACAAGTTTGGTCTAGATTATTAATTTTTCGGTTGTCTGTCTAGATGTCCAGTCCTAGCGGCCCGTCCGGTTATCATTGCGTATATCCAAGCGCAATTCTTATTAGAGAACTCTACACTTTGCCTATATTAAAAATTTAATAGATTGTTTATAATTTTGCAAAATAATATATTTATGTGTCTCCAAATCAACTATATAATTAATTTAGGAATAAAACACCTGTTCTTATTATCTTGTTCTTATTATATTTTATGAGTGTAAATCCATCTAATAAATAAGACTCACAAAAAATAAATAAATAAATACTCATAAAATAGGATAAGGAGGTAGTTACGAGAGAGATACCAATTATTCTACTCACTTCAAATCCATGGACGGTAGCCTATGGATGAGGATGAGTAGACTAGCGGCTCAGTGGGGTACTGGGGTAGTTAATTATTTTGTGCCTAACTCAGGTTAATCTAGTTAAATGGAAAGTGGAAGTAGCAAAAACATTAAAAAAGAAAGTAAATATTTAAAGTTAATGGGCGATGCACGCCTTCGCCTTGGGATGCGAACATGGTGGGGCTCACAACCTTTAATAGCGGAAAAGGTAGAGCTTGGACTATCTCACAAATGCCAGCATCACGACAGTGATCGCTAAACGACAAATAGCTCCTTTTCCGTCTGAACGCGTCCACCCTACCTTATGTCACCGTCTGCCTGCGCCTCCCTCCTCCTTCCAACCTACTCAACGATCCTACTAAAATGCATGCTTTATTTAGCCAGTTTTATTTTATATTTATTGGTTTTTTGTTTGCATTTAACGTGTGGTATAATATGTGAGCTTTTTAAAAAAAAAAAAATATTTGGCTGCAATTTAATGAATAAAATCAAAATGAGTTACTAATACTGTAGCTTTCCCTTCTTTCTTTTCTTTCAATTTGTTCTCCAAATCTCTATGTGATCTTGTCCTTTGTCGTCGGAATTTGAAAGAAAGGGACTAGAGATATTGTTGAGAATTAGAATGAAAGTTGTAATAGAAACTCATTTTAACGTAGAGTTTTAAGCCTCCTAATAGAAAGTCAATGCTGCTAAATGAACCCAACAGTACCGACAATAAATATTATCTCCATTCTGCAAATCATATGCCGAGATGGACTCCTTTCACTTTTTATTCGCTTCAGAAATGCCTCCTCCACGTTTTATTGGCTTTGTTTCCATGTTTTTTCAGTTTAAAACAAGTTCTTTGGTGCAAATTTCCAAAGGCTCGCGCGTACTTCCGCTCTCTTTGACCAAAAAAACACACTGGCTTCAACATATCTGGAAGGAACATATATTTTTCTTTGGAGTTGGTTCCAAGCATTTAATATAATAACTGGAGCAGCAACGTACTGTAGTATCTAGTATCCCTACCGTAGCTTACTTATTATTGACTTTTTGGTTTTGAGCTCTCACGAATACGTATCCTGTCCTGTAGATGTAGCTCCTACGAGGAGTCCTAGAACTGGGAAGTATCGTACAAGTTTCTGAGTTAATTTCTTTATTTAATTTGTTTGCTTAGATAAGTACCATGCTAGCTTTTAAAGTGAAAAGGTTCCAACCTGCTTGCCTGAGCATAGTTACGAACTTCAGAATAATCAATGCATTGCCAAAAGCTCAGTACTATATATTGATAAAAGAAAAAGTAATAAATTACCCTGTACTGTTTACACCCTGTTTAGGATCAATTATTAAGGGCAGTAGCATCTCTTCTTAGTCAATAAGCCTTCCGTTATTTTCTATATAACGGAGGGAAACCGAACCAAGAGCAAGCAACATCTCCCAATCTCTCTCCGTCTCTCTCTGCTACTTCTCCTAGACAGAAACATGGTGATACTTGAAAACGGTCTCTCAGAAGCCTTGAACGCAAGAATAATTGGTTCTGGTAGCGAGGCGATTGTTCTTGCTCATGGCTATGGAGGGGACCAGTCAGTCTGGGACAAGATCCTTCCTTGCTTGTCTGAGCGTTACAGGGTTCTTGTTTTCGACTGGGGCTTTTCCGGTACTGTGAAAGATCCAAACCTCTTTCGGGCTGAGAATTACTCTTCATACGATGCTTTCGCAGACGACCTGATAGCTCTCTTGGAAGAAATGGAACTGGAATCAACAGTTTTTGTTGGCCACTCCATGTCTGGTATGATCGGATGCATTGCATCTGTCAAAAGGCCTGAGCTTTTCAAGAGACTCGTACTCGTTGGATCTTCTCCCAGGTAATCGGACTTCATGGTTTTCTAGTATCTGATTAGTTCTGTTTTGTAACATATACTTAAGGCCGCTGAAAGGATACCCCATTTTTAGACAGTTCACAATTAGTTACATATAGAGTTCCGTCACATAAATCTATCCTCTCTCTTTACCAAATTGGCAATAACTTGGGAAAGAAATTTCATGGTAGTATGTGATTTCTTTTACTGTCAGTGCCATGGATACAATTATTTCCATATCTAAGAGCTATACACTAATACTATGAGGTGGTCATATATCTTGACCAAGTCAATGGATTAGACTTGATTTGTGATATATGCCTATTTACTATTTCCAGCCATCGCCAATTACGGGTAGGACGAGTTTCACACTTCCAATTATCGCTGTCTTGCAAGAAGTACATGTGGACGTCATTCACTGGTCATGACTTTGGACAGCGCAATTAGTAGATTAGCAATTCTTTTCCTAAGGACTAGCGTTGAATTACCTAATTTAAGACTATAAAGGAATTCAGAAAATCTATAAGTCATTTGCAACGATTTAGATTACTCCTACAATTTGTGGTCCAGAGATCAAATTAGATATTGTAGCAGGCTGATTGGTTGGCCTATCTACATATCCAGATATGCATAAACTCTTACGAAAAGCAAGTCAATTTAGAAATGTATGCTTACTATAACACCAGGTTTTGTTATTTCATCAGGTACTAGTTTACGAAGTTGAGTCAGTTAAATATTTGATGTAAATCTGTATGCTCAGGTACCTAAGTTGTGATGGTTATGAAGGAGGATTTAAGAGCTCAGAAATAGAAGATATCATCTCCAACATAGAATCCAACTTCTACAACTGGGCCTCAGGTTTTGCTTCGCTTACGGTGGATGCCAATGATCCTTCATCGGTGGAGAAGTTCACCAAAAGCATGCATCGAATGAAACCAGAAGTTGCAGTTTCCGTGGCCAAAACGGTGTTTTACAGCGACCAAAGGGACATTCTTGATAAGGTTACAACTCCATGCACCATAGTGCAAACCAGAAGCGACATCGTCGTGCCAAACTCGGTTGCGCTTTACATGCAGGAGAAGATCAAAGGGAAGACTACCGTGGAGATTGTGGAGACGGATGGTCATTTTCCACACCTAACCGCACACCAAGAACTACTTGAGGTGCTTATGGGAGTACTGGGCTAGGTTTTGGGTGATCCTACAAAGTTATATATATATATATATATTGCTCTATAATCCACTATGTTGCTTTCCCTCTGGATGTTGTATTGATAGCTTGTAGCTTTAGACAATTACGTAGGATATGAATCGGATTTGTTAATTAGGATGTTAAGTCTATAATAGTGTGGCTTTGAAATTTTCTTTTATGTAAGTTTGTGTCTTTTGATTTCTTTCAAGTGGGAATCATAACAGAAATCTGAAACAGTCGCTGTTTCAGATGACTTCATTTATCGTAAGCCATTTAACAATCGAGTGACGGGTTAGGGTTTTATTTGTTTACTTCCTGGAACGGCATTTTCAGAACCACCATATCCAAAGTGAATTAACTGATTTCTTTTCTCTTGTGAAAGGTAGGGTGGATAGGTAATATGTAAAAAAAAAAAGAGTGTCGCATCAATTGATAAAATGAGTTCCACAACAAAATTGTAATTCAAGTTGAATACTTCATTCTAACTTCTGTTGGTGAAAGATTAGAACTCTCAAAAAGTTAAACATTAAGTTGGAGTTGTCTTCCACATCCTTACCATATCTCGCTTTGGTTAGTAAGAGCGTATAGACATGATTTTAATGTCTCTGATTCCGAATCTTCAGGAGAAGTTATGTCGGCAACAGCAATATCTTCCTCTTCGATAAAATCTTATAAGTACTTGAAGACATATTGGGCCCTCAAGAGTGAATCCGACTTGACCCACCTAAAGTGGTAATCAACAAGAGCCTAACCCAATAGTGAAACTAGAAGTCTCAAAGTCAACATAAGCATGTTACGTGTATACACCAATAATGTTATCAATGTCTGCCAGACCTAATGTTAAATTTAGTTATGGTAAAATACAATATTAGTATTGATCAATATCTAACACCATTTTAGATTATTTTTTAAAATATAAAATAATATCTAAATTTTATAAAATTGCAAAATAGTCTATAAATATATTGTAATAAATAATTTTTAACTTTACTTCAATCTTATATATAAAAAAACATAATAATGTAAATTTGATATAACAACTATCTTCTTATTCCTATTAATATTACTTTTCACGTATTTTTATATAAACCATAACTACAAATAATATATCAAAAAGCTCATTTAATTCTCATAAAAATATAAAATAGAATGATATTGAGTATTTTAAAATGTTACATTTGATTATATCGAAACATTAAGTAATAAGAATAATATAGGTCAATAAGCATAATAATAAGAGTTCACACTGAAAAACATAGCAAAAAAATGTGAAACTTGAAATTAAAATACTTATAGTTAAAAGTTTTATATTTATATTCCATATATATAGTTTAATATATGCATCAAATACAACTGAAATTAAAAGAAAAGAGAAAAAAATGAAAAACGTGAAACTTCATTAGATGAATTATTCAGTCAAACCACATTAACTTCGATTTTCATTTAATACAAAATACTCATTATTGAGGAGAGTCTCATCATTACCATCATTTAAATTCATTACACCAAATGACATTTTAATGCTTTCTCATCCAAGATAATCTTTCAAGTCATTCTTATCTATAGAACTTGGTTCTTTAGAAACTTTATGTGCTAAAATATTGATATTATCAAGGTAAACTTCTCTCTTACCTTAGTTGGGTTCTAACTTAGTGTGATTAAATTGTGAACTGAGTTAGGAATAATCAGTCTAGCTCCAAGCTTTAAAGAAGAGAAGAAGAAGAAGAAGAAAGACTTGGCTTCAAGTGAAATGGTTGATTTTAGGAAAGAAACATCTCAAGCTTGTGCTGAGAGTGGACTTGTCTTGGTGTTACTCAAGGAGCGGTAGACAAGGCTTTCTCTACTTACCAATATACTTGTAGACATTTTGGGCCCTCAAGAGTGAATTTGAATTGACCCACCCAAAGTGGTAACCAACAAGAGCCTAACCCAATAGTGAAACTAGAAGTCTCAAAGTCAACATAAACATGTTCTATATATACACCACTAGTATCATGAATATCGTATCAGACCTAATATTAGTTTTGAATTAGTATGGTACGGTATTAGTATTGGTCAATATTTGGTATTTTTTTAGACATTTTTTAAAATATAAAATGTTTTCTAAATTTTATAAAATTGCAAAATAATCTCTCAATATGTTGTGATATGTAATTTTAAACTTTAATTCAACCTTATATAAAAAAAACATAATAATATAAATTTAATATAACAACTATCTCCTTAATCCTATTAATATTACTTTTCACTTTTTTTATATAAACAATATCCACAATTAATATACCAAAAAGATCTTTTAATTCTCATATAGATTAAAATTAAGAATGATTAGAGTATTTTAAAATGTTACATTTGATTATATCAAAACATCAAATAATAAGAATAATACTGGTCCATAAGCATCATAACAAAAGTTCACGCTGAAGAACATAGCAAAATAATAGTGAAACTTGAAATACAAATACTTATAGTTAAAATTTTTATACTTTTATTCCATATAAAGAATTTAATATATACATTAAATATAAGTGAAATTGAAAGAAAAGAGGAAAAAATGAAAAACCTGAAACTTCATTAAATGACTTATCCAATCCAATTGCATTAACTCTAATTTTCATTTAGTTCGAAATACTCATTATTAAGGAGAGTCTCATCATTACCATCATTTAAACTTATTGCACTAAATGACATTTTAATACTTTCTCATCTAAGATGATCTTCCAAATTATTCTTATCTATAAAACTTCGTTCTTCAGAAACTCTATTAGCTAAAATATTAATATGGTCAAGGTAAGTTAGATTTATAGAAATCTTCCAAAAAATATTAGATCTATCAAATTAATTGTTCTATTAGGTGTCATAATAAAAAATTTAAAATTTAAAAATAAAAGATTATGAGAAATTATATTTAACTTAATTATGATAGTAATGTACCTTTTTCGAAACTTTTAGTTGTATCAAACAAAGACCAAATTATTTAATCTTTTGTATTATATATATATATATATAGTAGATGAATTAATTATGCTCAAATTCATGTCACATCCAGTTGCACTCACACATTTAATAAGAATTCAAATTGTAAACCTTTGCAATTATGGAACTCTACTTTCAAATTAGTCCCAACAAGCAAGTGTAAGACAATAAAAGTAATTTTATAAATAAAATAAAGTGATGATTGATTTTAAATAATTAGCAAAAAATGAAGAAGCATATAAGTAAATTGAATTTGTCTCTTTGACAAATTGCAATAGACATCCTAAAATCCACACATGTATCCTTCTTACACTGTCTCGCATGAAACAATTATTGTGATAGTCAATATCATTCCTTTATTAACTTTAGATTTCTTTACAAAACTAAGCCTAATATAGACACTAATATTCAAGATAAGGTGTGTACAAGAAAGACTTATTTTTTAGATTAGTATTAATTGCTTCCTTTTTCCTCTCCATGGTATCATAAAAGTAACCCAATTTTGCCTTCTCGTAATTATTAGCAAGAGGAAGTACTCTTACTAAAGGCTTAAAAACTTGGATGACAATCTAACATTAGGACTAATAGCACCAAAATTGGTAGCGTATCGTAACACTACACAAAATAAACTAGACCTACTACTATAGCGGTGGTGAGTCTAAGTCGTCCCATAGAGAGTGTGTTTAAAGCTTTTGAAATGAAATTAAACTGTAACATCCCAGATCACCTACTCATAGACATTGTCTGCTTTGGGCCTTGGCCCAGCCAAGTTCTCATGGTTTTGCTTTTCCCGAGGCCTTCCCAGGAAGTCACCCATCCTAGAACTACTCTCATCCAAGCACATTTAATCTCGAAGTTCCGATGGGATTTGGTCCATTAGGCCATGAAAAACGCGTCTGTAAGGAAGAAGTATCCATATCCTTCTAAGGCGTACTTCGTTCCCCTCTCCAACCGATATGAGATCTCACACTCTCCACCCCCTTAAAGCCCTGCCCTCTTTGGGGTCCAGCCTGGCATAACGGGTCTGGTATCGGCTATGATACCACCTGTAACATCTCAGATCACATGCTTACAGATATTGTCTACTATGAGCAGATGATCTGGGATGTTACATAAACGGTGTTTAGGTTATGAGGGGTTGGTTGGTTTATCAAACAAGAAAATAAAATGAAGCTAAACTAGTAAAAGCAAATTAAAGAAAATATGCAAAAATGATGAAAGTGGTGAATTCGTTAGTAATCCGGTTCTTTGGTTCAATGTTGACCTACATCCTATTAATTATATTTCATTGAGTTGTTGTCTTCACATCTCTCTTTGAACTATTGGTCTTATATTAATAACAAGCTCTATTAATCCTGGTTTTTCTTTAGGTTATAGTTAATTAAGAAAAACTCGTTAATTAGCCCTAGCTATCAGCTAACCTAGGAGACGCTCTTTAAGTTTAATCAAATAGTTGCTTTACGAATTAGAAAAACATATCAATCTAAGCAATAATCACACAAGCTCAAATTATTTAAACTAAGTTATTTTATTCTTTATGATTATGAACCATTAGTCGCTACAAATGAAATTCAACATAATAATTACGGATTACATTGAATATTCCAGAAATGGGTTTGTAATAAAATGGTCCAATGAACACATTCAAATCATCTTTTCACAATACCCAAATCCATAAACATAGAATAACATAATCAATTTCTAATGAGAGAGAAACCAATAAATACAAGGAAAGAGTGCTTAACTGGGTCGTAGACATTGATATCCCTATTGAACCGGCATCGGGAAGCTACCCTTCCATGGGTCTCTCATGGTTGAGGGTTGCCCCTTTTTCTCATCTCTCCTGAAGCTCCCTCTCTGTTTTTCTCCCAGCCCTCCAATCTTTCATTTAGCTAACCACCACACTTGGAAAACTGAAGAGGACTTAGTAAAGAGAGTTGATGTTTTTTATTCACTCTCTTTTGTTACAACCCTTTCACCCCCTTCAATTCTCCACTCTCTTTTTGCTCTCAGCTATAGCGGACTCTTCCTCATCCTTTTTCAAAAGAAACATTGTTCACCTAACAAAAGATGAGGTAGCTAGGTTTTTAAGGAAAAAATGGACAGGTGTCTTTAATCCTTCCTTTAATCGCACATCACACACCCTCCACTTCATCCAAATGCTAGGTTTTTAATTGGAATGGACAAGTGTCCTTTTTTAGCTACCCTAACATTCTTTATACCTTGAAGAGCTAGTTTAAAATGTGATAAATGGATAGCTAGTATTGGAATGAAACAACTTGTAAATATTTTTAGTTCCTTCTTCATTTAAACAAAACACTAAAGCGATAGAAAATAGTTACAAATCTTACAAAATGACATAAATTTCTACCATTAGTGAAATTTTTTCTCATCAAATTTAGAACTTATGTATGATTATTAATGAACTTAGTCATTTTCTCACTTTCTCGATAACTTTTAGTCATTTTTCTCACTTTCTCGATAACTTCACCAATGATAGAAAAGTATCTATCATCTCCTATATTTTTCAGTATCAAGTCAATAAAATGTACATCATAAAGACTTTAATAGAAAAAAATTACACCTACTTTGCAACCTCTTTCTAGTTGCTTTATAAGCAGCTTCATTATCAATGATGAACATTATAATATTTTCAAGTCCAACTTCATTCAAAACTTCATCAAATATCTCAAATACAGTATCAACATTCCTTACAGGACCAGATTCATCAATGGACTTTAAGAACATCGTCCCTTTAGTAGAATAAACCAAAAATTGATAATGGGCTTTTGTATCCTAATTGTGCATTCATCACCCATGATTGAACACTCAAAAGTTACCCAAGTCGTTCTCTATCACTAAAATATCTTTTCATTTCACTAAAAAACCTACTCAAAATATTATCTTTGTAGTCATCAATTGAAGGAACTTTATATCTTGGACCATAATAGGCAATAACATCTACTATAAGTTGGTAATAATAAGATTGAATAGCATTAAATGACACACCTGTATTATACCACCATCTAGTTATTGCCACGTCCATATTATAAGAGTTGTTTGTGGAGAAGAAAAGTTAGACACTTATCTTCTTCTTCTCTCTCACATCAGTTGTAATAATCCCTTCTTGTTGGTAGGAATACCACTTTCAACATTGCAAGTATCATCCTAACCATTGCAAAAAAAAAAAAAAACTTCCATTACTAATTTCATAGTTTAGTCTTTTTCTTATTTATTTCTTATTCTAATACTCTTCAAGTAAAGTTTTCATCTACCATTTCCTATCATGGTTAGCTTTCTTATAAGGCATCACATGACCTTTGATCTTATCTAATTATTAATTTAATTTGGGGATTACCTACCTTTTAAATATTTGTTACAATACAAAAAGTAGTAAAGTTTTCCATACTAGGAATCAATCTAATATGAGTCCTAGTTGGATCACTGAATCTCCTTGAAGAAGTTGAATTATCAAAATTATTAAACTTCCCCCCATTTACTTGTAAAATAAATAAAGACATATGTTAAAATTAAATCAATAACTTCATATAAAATTTCTTTACTTATAACATCATTACCTAGCTGTAAAAATTCAATGGTTGAAATCCACTTTCAAGAATAATGAGATCCAAATTTAATTTTAGAGTTTACAACATTTATAATTAATTCAATAATTTTTCAATAATAATAAATTAAATTTAATCAAGTTATAGAATAAAAAAAATAACTTTGATACCATTATTAGAAAATCAAAGCTAGATATAATTTGATGTGCAATGGAATAAATATAAAACATTTTTCATATTAATTTTCCAAAATTCAAATCCCTTAAATTTTACAACATCATTAATTTATGAACATAATAAATCATGAATTGTAGATTCGTACCTTATTATGTAGCTAGATCCTATTATTGAAATTTTCTCAAACTACCCCTAAAATTGGTTCATCGTAACTAGTGTAACCATACACATACCCGACCTCTAATAGTATCCATACAAACATGTTGAAAGAACTCTACAAGTGGTGTAGAGAGGGTAAGCAAGAAGTGAAAACTCCTTTAGAGCTTAAGCCTATTTATAATAAGTTATGCACCTTGTAATAATTTAACTGAAACAAAATTTGAATTTAATTTTAAATAAATATAAATTATACCTAAATAATATCTAATATCTCATTTTGATTCTTATTTATTAAATATATTGTAATATCCCGTTACCCATGTTAAGGCTAGAATAGTGTATATGAGAAATTATGAGAAATTAGAAAGTACATTTCATGCTTATGCAAAATATGGCATACACATACACGTGAATATTGAGTTTTGCACATTAAAATGACTGTACACGCATTCATTGACATTTTTTGGGTATAACTAATTTATAAATGTGAATTGTGGATTTTATTGGTCTTGAAAATTATATTGGTGTGTATTAAAATTAATTTAGCAATTTTAGAAATTTGGGGTACTTTGGACTAGGAAAAATGTTGACAATTGGATCAATTATTTTGTGACATGTGAACCAATCTTGGAATGACATGTGGACTGATTTAGTAGGGATAAATGTCAACCTAATATGTGGACTAGGCAAATATACTACATGCCTTAAGACACATGGTGAGTTTAAAAGTTGACACCTAGCATGATGATGGAGCAAATTCCAGCAGAAATGTTTCTACTGTTTCCCTCACCTTTCTCCACCAAAATTGCCCCAAATTTTCTCTATATTTTGTTCTTAACACTAGCTAAAGTTTTGTACGTAAATCAAACCTAAATCCTTCACCAAAATGCCAAGAAAAACTAGCTGATTATGATCTTCATATTGCTGTCTGAAAATCACCTTGCTTTCACCATAAGTTTGTATTGATTTTGCTTGCATGGAGACTTGGTTTAATCTGAAGTTTTGTGTTAGATTGGAAGCCTCATAGGTAAGTAACAATCTGAGTTTTATGGCATGTCAAATGATATAAGAATCATGCTTGAATTGGAATGAAATGCATGTGATATTGGTGAAGATATGTGCTAGAAAATGTTACATGAACTAGGAAGTTTTTCTATTTTGTTTTTGGTTTATGAAAACCGTGGGATATAGATTGATTTATGGATGAATTAGGCCTAGATTTGAAGTATAATAAAGGTGGATTTATTCCGAAGAAAGATGTTAACTTCATGTTCTTGAATTGGGAAAGAACTAGGACTATATGCATAATAATGTAAAAGTTTCTAGTTTGATAGTTTGTGAGCTGTTAATTGAATAATTTTGAACTGGAATAAGAGCTTTTATTGACGAGGAATTGGAGTATGATTCAGGCCTAATAGAGGTATAATTCATGAAATATAAAGAGGTTGTTTGACCTTGGTATAAAGTGTAAAACAACCTGGAAAAAAATGAAAGAAGAATTGTTGTAATTTGATAACTGGAATGTTTTTACTGAACTTGCTTTGGTATTTTTGCTATATTTTGATCTGGAGATTTCTTAATGAGATGATTCTTAATTTAAATTGAACTAGAGACATCTGGCTACAATTTTTAAGAAGAAATTGAATTTTAATTCTGTCTTTAAGGGTTTTAAAATTTAGCTTGAAATTGAGTCTTAGGTTAGGCTGTAGCATTACTTGTGACATAAATCATGTCCTGCTGTTATCGAATAAACTGTATTGATTTAGCAGAATCAGACAAAGTTATCTTCAGAAAAGTTGTAACTTATTCTCTTATATTTCAATTGGTATAAAGTTTGTAATTTTTGGATATTGGAATTGAGAGATATGAGTTGTACAACTTTGAGTGCATGATCATGCACT
>JANIHZ010000008.1:53145664-53157435 GCA_027478365.1 Erythroxylum rufum | reverse complement strand
TTCTATTGCTAGTATTAGAAGTGATCATGGTGGTGAGTTTGAGAATGAGAAATTTAGAATATTTTGTGAGGAGAATGGAATTTTTCATAATTTCTCTGCTCCTAGAACACCACAATAGAATGAAGTTGTAGTAAGGAATAACAGGATGGTTCAGGAAATGGCAAGGGCTATGCTGTATGAAATGAATCTTCCTAAGTATTTCTGGGCAAAAGCTGTGAATACAGCTTGTTATATTCAAAATATAATACTTATGCGACCTCTGTTGAAGAAAACTCCATATGAGTTCTGGAAAGGGAGGAAGCCTAACATATCCTACTTCCATCCATTTGGTTGAAGTGTACTATATTGAATATAAAGAAAATTCTGGATAAATTCGATTCTAAGACTTATTAAGAAATTTTTCTAGGATTTTCATTATCTTCAAAAGCTTATAGGGTTTACAATCTACTTCTAAGACTGTTAAGGAGACTATTCATATCAAGTTTGATGATAGTTCTCAACCAAGTAAGAGAGATGATACTGATAATGAAACTCTATCAGTGCCTTTGGTTGATAGTGAAGATGTGTCACCATCAGATATTCCTTTAGACAAAGTAGAAGATATCTCTGAAATGGTTAATCTGAAAAGAGATTGGAGATATAAGAGTTTCATCCAGAAGATTTGATTATAGGAGAGACTTCAGAAGGTGTGAGAACTAGGTCAAAATTTAGAAGAGAAGCCAATCTAGCTTTTATCTCTGAAATAGAGCCTAAGAAAATTGATGAAGCTCTTCAAGATGAAGCGTGGATTTTAGCTATGCAAGAGGAGTTGAACCAATTTACTAGGAATAAAGTTTGGTCTCTAGTTCCCAGACCCTTTAAAAAGTCCATCATAAGAACTAAATGGGTTTTCAAGAGTAAACTAGACGAATCAGGAAGAGTGAGTCGTAACAAGGCGAGATTAGTAGCACAAGGCTATAATCAGCAGGAAGGAATAGACTACAATGAGACTTATGCTCCTGTAGCAAGACTAGAAGCTATTAGGATTTTGCTTGCGTATGCTGTGTGTCATGATATAAAGCTATTTCAAGTGGATGCGAAAAGTGTATTTCTGAATGGTTTTATAGATGAAGAAGTTTATGTAAAATAACCTCCTGGTTTATGTCTATAGACTTCATAAAGCCTTGTATGGATTGAAACAAGCTCCTCGAGCCTGGTATGATCGTCTAAGTTCTTTTCTAATTGAGAATGGTTTCAGTAGAGGTCATATAGATAAGATGTTATTTAGAAAATGCATTAAAAATGATTTCATCATAGTTCAATTTTATGTTGATGATATTATCTTTGGTGCAACGACTAAAAAGCTATGTATTAGTTTTGAGAATTTGATGAAGAATGAGTTTGAGATGAGCATGATGGGTTAATTAAAGTTCTTTCTTAGGTTACAAATTAAGCAAACCAAAGAAAAAAAATTTATTCGTCAACAGAAATATATCAAGGAAATGTTGATTAAGTATGAGATGGAAAAAGTAAAACCAATGTCAACTCCGATGCATATTTCAAACCTTTTGGCTAAGGATGAATCTAGTAAGAAGGTTGATCTAACCTTTTATAGAGGGATTATTAGTTTTTTACTTTACCTTACAGTAAGCAGATCTGATATTTTGTTTAGTGTTTGTTTATGTGCAAGATTTCAAGCAGATCCTAGAGAGTCTCATTATATTACTGCTAAAAGAATTTTGAGATATCTATCAGGTTCTACTGATCTTTGCTTAATGTATGAGAAAGGTAAAGATTTAAGGTTAATTGGCTATTGTGATGCTGATTACGCTAGAGACAGGATTGATAGAAAGAGTACAAGTGGAGGATGTCACTTTCTTAGCCACAACCTAGTCTCCTGGTCAAGTAAGAGGCAAAGCTCAATTGCTCTATCCACTGCAGAAGTTGAATACATGTTAGCTGCAAGCTGTTGCTCACAAACGTTGTGGATCAAGTACCAGTTAGAAGACTATTCAATACGAGAAGAACAAATCCCAATCTTCTGTGACAACATAAGTGCTATCAACCTATCGAAAAATCCAATACAACACTCGAAGGTGAAGCATATCGAAGTTAGACATCATTTCCTACGAGACTACGTACAGAGGAAGATTGTGAGTCTACAGTTTGTTGAGACGAATTATCAATGGGCAGATATCTTTACTAAGCCGTTGAGTGAAGAAAGATTTAAAGAAATTAGACGAAACCTAAATATGGTAGTGTTGAGTGACCAATCGTCTAACACGTCATGACCCAGATGATCTTCTTAGTTATGAAGATAAATAATCGTAAGTTTTCAAGGTAACAGTAACAGTAAGTTATAGATGGTAATTTCTTTCATGAGAGTTTTGGAGGGAAATCTTCTCAAAGCCTTGAGAATATCACCTACTCTAGAATACTCTTGAAATACCCTGAAATCGACTTTTGCAGAACTCTCAACAAAACATTTCATTACTCTGTTCTTGATATCAGGTTCTCTCTGCTCACACTCTCAACTTCAGAAACTAACATCATCTCCTTGAGAAATACATTTGTACGTTTTTTTGTTGACAACAGATAAAGATGGAGCAATCAATGATTTTTGGAAGACTCATTGATTTCGATTCCTTAAAGAAGAACCAAATGGACATCGAACTGGAGATTGATGCAGCTGGATGGAAGAACTTCTTTCAAGTCCATGAAACAGTCTACCTAAATGAAGTATATGATTTCTGGAAGAATGCAAAAGTCGTAGACAATACGTTAGTATCAGTGGTGGATAGATTGTCGGTTATTGTGACACTGGAATCAATCGAGAGAGCTAATGAATGTCCATGTGTTGGAGCAAAGGTCGCTCATAAAACATGACGGATGACTCAAGCTAGTGTAGAGAAGGCACATATCAATTGACAACTCTATGGATGTAGTGACCCAAAGGAAAAGAAGGCCTCAACTTTTGTGTTGAAGGCTAGGGTTCTATATGCGCTACTCTTCCATTGTGTTCTACCAAGAACAGGATCAAAGAATGTGGTGACGACGATAGATGAGCAATGCCTATTTCATCTACTCAACCATCAGCCCATAGATCTTCCACATCTAATCCTCAATTACATGATGAAGACTAAGAGAGAATCCAATGCCCTACCGTATGGTATGCTGCTGACAAGAATCTTCAGAGATTCTGGAATTTTTCTTAAGAGAGGAAACAGAACAAAGATGAACATTAAAAGCACCATTGACATGACAATAGTCAGTAAAATGGGCTTGAAGAATCTAGAAAAGGAGGATACATATTCTATGGCAAAAGCAAGGATTAAGAGGGAACGTGCTGTCAAACGTAGTTTAACTGAAAAGGTAACTCCCATAAGGAAAACAAAATCTCAATCCATTGGAAGAATGTCTACAGAAGAAAAGAAGAAACCATCAGATGAATCAATGAAAGTTAAGAAAATTTCTCATGGAGAAGAATGCCAAGTGCAAGAGTCTGAAAAAACAAGTGTCTTTAAAGAGAAAGGGGGAGACACTTCATTCCAAAAAATCCAAACAACCAAGACTATTAACCCTGCGACAACAAGAGCAGAAGAAAGGGAAAGGTCTGACTTATGGTGGAGACTCTAGAAAGAAAGCACCACAGGCAACTAGATCTTTAGTCTTGATTTTGCAAGAGAAGCTAGCAAAATTGACTAAAAAATAGAAATTAAGAGGAAGTTGGTGTTTGAAAGGAAGAAACCTCAACCTCAATAAAAAAAACCTCTCCTAGGCTGGTAGAAGAAAGTAAGAAGTAGAAAACCAGTCAGAAAAAGAGTACTCCAACTGATGTTCAACAAAAGAAAAAGTTAGTTGAACACAGTACAACATAGGCTAATCCTTCTCAACCTATGAGAAAAGAGGATTTGAAACTGAAGATGATTGAAGAAGTTGAACCTGCAAGGAGTAGAAGCTCAATAATTATAAGAGAACCCTTGAGAAGGTTGGTCAAGGTACAATTCAAACCAATACTGGTAAATAGTCGATCAATACATCTGTTAAATCATGGAGAGAAAAGGTTATATGGTGTTCTGCGAGATGAAAAGTCAGAACCATATCCGACACAGATGACCAAGGAGAGATATACTATTTACCCAGTCACAAAAAGAACAGTGATAAAGATTGTACCTGACATACAACCAAGACCTTACATTGTACGCAATGAAGATAAAGGGAAGAAGAAAATATATCCAGAAGGGATTACAAGTGATATGACAAAAGATTAGATAGAAGCAGAATTGAGGAACATAGATGAGGCGTGTTATGCAGCTCAACCGAGAGGAATCTATGTTTCACATCATATCTCAAATGCATCAGGAAGTCAGTGTGGCCGCTTCACCACAAATGAAACTTCTTAGGTAGTTAGTAGAATAATAGAAGGGCAGTACAAAACCATCAGAGTTGGAGGTATTAATTTCAACTTAGAGAATTTTGTGCATCTGATTATGCATTTTAAACCCTTGAGTTGTATATCTTCAATTAGAGATGTACTACACCTTCTTGGAAAATCAATTCCAAAGCTACCTAGACCTGATGATCTTGATCTCCCTAAAGGAAACTATCGTTCAAACCTCCTGTTTTCACAATCATTGAATTCGATGTCTTACCTTCAGAACCATTTGTTGCTATAAACTTCTTTCTACCAAGAACACCTTAACATGATCCTACTATTGGTTTGGAAGAAGTTAGTCACATACAGCAGGGAAGTCATGAAGCCTTAGTCAAGGAAGTTGAAGAAATTCATGACAAGGTTAATGAACTGCGTGACTCAGTGGGTGAGGAAGTAGCTCATTTATGAGTTTTTATGGAAGAAAACCTCAAGTTACTCCTCACTGATATGCAACCAATGTTCTCTGAAATCATGAAGCATCTACAGTGAAAATTTTTGATTAATAACAAAAAGGGTGAAGAGAAGAGAAAGATAGGGGGAGAAGGAGAGAAGAGGAGAAGAGAAGAAGGGAAGGATAACAGAAGAGAAGAGTAGAAGTAGAAAATAGTATTGCTTACAATTTTTCAATTGTATATCTTCTTATATAAATAATACTCGATTATCTTTCCAAAATTATGATTATTTGTTATCATCAAAAAGGGGGAAATTGTTAAGTCAAAATGACTTCACGTCCAATAATTTTGGTGACAATCAAATAATAATAATATTAGAAAAGAATGAATTGTTTTGATAAGTGTCTTAAGCGTGAAGAAAACACAGAAGGAAGAAAACACAGAAGGAAGCAAAACATAGATGGAAGCAAAACACAGATGGAAGAAAACATAGAAGGAAGCAAAACACAGAAGGAAGCAAAACACAAAAGGAAGAAAACACAGAAGGAAGAAAACACAGACGATACAAAGATGAAGACACAATAGTACGTCAGACGGTTAGTCAGTTAGAGTTAGTTACAGAACTCAATTGAATAACGGTTTCTACAAGAAATAAGAAACAAGAAGCAAGAAGCAGTTGAAGATGAAGGCTATAAATACAAGTCAGAGTCGAAGACTGAACGAGTTAGTGAACAATTTTTGAGACCTTAGTTTTTGAACTACTATATTCATTGTGCAAAACACTAGAGCTATTTTACTGTAACAAAGCTCGCAACACCTTTCTAGTAAGAGAGAGGAATAGCTGAAAGCCTGAAGAGGCTAAGTGAGTGAAAATAATATTTGGTGTAAGAGACTTGAAGAGGCTCTGTAGAGAAAGAATACTTGTACATTTCAAGAAGAATAGTGAAATCTCATAAGGATTCTGAGGACTAGACGTAATCCACGGTTTGGGGTGAATCAGGATAAAATCACTGTGTCAACTTCTAACCTTTTACTTTAAGTTCTATTATTTTTATACAAGTATATAGAATTCAATTTGTGATTTAATCTCGTAGATATTTTCGTATAAACATTTTGATATTCACTTAATAGCTTTGAAAAAGTTAGTTTTTGAAGAAATATCAAAGGGGTTTGTATTCACGAAAAGGATACACAATTTAACCCCCTCTTCTTGTGCATTTTGTATATTATTCGTGAAGACTATACTAACAAGTGATTTACTTCAATAACAATTATAAATTTAAGTGTTTTGTATCTGTAATGGGCCCTAATGACTAATGATAGTAAGATGATTTGTGAAATGATTGTAACCCTTGTGATTGAAAAAGTTTATGACTAAAGTGGGCCCCAGTGGTTATTGATTTTCGCATACGCTTGTGTAATTTTTGAAAAATTTGTACTGAGTTTCAAGTGTTTGATTATTCTAGCCTGCCACTTTTGCGGAATACGTACTCGGACATCACTCAGGATGTCGGGTACGTGTCTTGTGAGAGTGGGGTGCTACAATTTGGTATCAGAGCCTAGAGTTAGTATCTTACATGGGCATTTTTCGAAAGATGTGTCAATGTACATGCATTTTAGTCATGTCATAGCAGGCAGTAGCAATAGATCCCCAGTCTGAGTTGCATTCATATGAGTCACACGCATGAGCAATTGTTAAGAGTTTGAGGGAATAAAATTGTGAAGAGAATGATGATATGTCAGAATGTGAGAAAAAGAAAGTTTTTGGATATCTAAAAATGAGAAATAGTAAATGGTTCGATATGATAGATAGAGATTCACTACATTTGTATTGGTGGATGTATTATTAAATATGACATCAATATTGTATTTTGGTAATATGTCCTCGAATGTGATATAGATGTGAATTCACTGTCATGGATTATTTGACGAAAATAGGGATATAAGTGGAAATGATGAGATTAAAGTGTACAAGCCAAGTAAATTTTTCTATGACCTTGAAATGGTTGTTTGATTAATGTTACAAGAGTTATGGTCCACCATAAGAATATATTAGTGGAGTTGAGTTTAGAATTTCATGATGTTTATGCCTCTATAATTCTGAATTAATTGAGGATATACATATAGAAGATGAGATAGAAATGAGGAAATAATAAAAGGGGAATGAAGTAGACATAAATGACTGTACATCAGATGAATGATATGTAGTTAGTAGAAAGTTAGAAATGTATATAAGATAGGATTTTATGTATGAAGGAGATTAAGAAAAAGAAGATGAATCAAATGAGAAGAGTTAATGTAATCAATATGGTAGTTGAACGATTATGAAATGATGTAGCATTAGAAGAGGTAAATTCTGGAAAATTTGAGGTGACACTATTGCTAATGTGAGGAGAACTTAGGTCCGCACTATATTCTGTGTAAATATGTATAGGAGATACAAATTAGATATGATGAATGAGTTACCAACATAGGAAGTTAAGATTGTAAATAAATTTAACTGTGTGGAGAAACTAGTATGAATGAACAGTCATTAGAATGAGTCAATATGAAATAAGAGGAAATCAAACGAATTGATAAAATTATTTGAGAAAATAAGTCAATTTGAGAAATTGAGAATAACATGAGATAATATTACCTCATTGAGGAATTATTTACTTAAGGCATTACAAGAACTAATCATAGGCACATAGAGTTTTGATTATATTTGTTTGAGTAACAATGCCCCCGATAGTAACATGGCATGGAAGATTAAAGCGATCTAAGCAAAAGTAGATCAATTACTGACTACGATTATAGATGACATATCGAATGTGTTCGAAAAGTGGAGAAGAATATTTTGAATACTTGAGGTAAAACTTACATTTCATGAAGGTAGAAACAATTATATGCAAAGTACCATAAAAGTGAATATTAGATTGATCAAATAAAATGTTAGGTCGTATAGTGTCTGAACATGGCATATAGGGAGACCCAAAGAAAGTAGAGGTAATGATAAAGTGAGAAACTATAAGGAACATACAAAAATCCGAAGTTTTCTAGAGTTAGCTAGAAATTGGATACCAACAGAGACTGTTAGGGAGTTTTTACTGATCTTAGTCCTTTGACAAAAATGTCTGAGGGAAAAAGTGTAAATTATATGGACTAATGAATGTAAAAAGAATTTTGAGGAATTATAAAACTGATGTTAATTATAACGTTTGGATTTGGAGATTTTATGGTATGCAATGATGTTTTGTACTAGGGATTAAGATGTAATCTGTTGCAGCATTATAAAGTGATTTTGTATGCATAGAGACAATTAAAGTCTCCTGAGTTGATTATTTGATACATGATTTAGAACTTACTGCAATAATAATTGCTTTGGAGAGCTTGGAAATATTATATGTATAGTGAAACATTTATTTATATAAACATACAAATCATTAAAGTTTGAGGTAATTATTGAGTTTGAAAGAATTGAATACGAGACAAAGATAATGGATAGAAATACTGAAGGATTATGATTATACAAATGAGTACTATACTGGTAAAGCTAGTGTGCATTTGATACTTGAACATAAAATTCAATAATGAAATAGAACAAATTCAGATATTGAGATTACCAAACCTAATGCAATGAAAAGCATAGAATGTCGAGTTGAATGTGAGGCAAAATGAAGTATTATTAGCTACATTGAAATTTAAAATCAATTTTTATGAAAGGATTAGCAAAGCCCGAAGTGAGGATCCAAAATTATGAATCTTATTGAGGAAATTGAAAATGAATCTGAATTTTGAGTTTGAATAGGAAGAATGATACTTTGTGATTGAAATAAGAAGTATGTGTTACCTAAAAAAGATGATTGAGCAAAGAGATTGGTAGAGAAAGTATAAGTAACAAACTAAGCTATACATCCTAATAGGAATACGCCGAAATAGTGTTTGACGGCTAAGGATGTAGAACCAATTGACTGAATGTATGAATTGCCAACAGTCTTAACTGTTGGAGATATGCTTAAAGCTTATATTTTGGAGTTCAT
The DNA here is from genome assembly GCA_027478365.1 of Erythroxylum rufum. NCBI lineage: Eukaryota > Viridiplantae > Streptophyta > Magnoliopsida > Malpighiales > Erythroxylaceae > Erythroxylum > Erythroxylum rufum. The sequence continues at coordinate 53,148,607 of JANIHZ010000008.1, read as the reverse complement.
AGGAATATGAGATCAATGTATAGTTCTAATTGACTTTAAACATATCAATCATTATCCTAGAGATATCATTAGAATACTGTATAAGGAGTTATATGACAAAAAGGGTCATTCGCCCTTATATTGAAATGAAGAGGGCCAAAAAAATAGTCGAAGGCTAGAATTGATGGGAGATGTTGATGATAAGTGAAATATATGTAATACAAAAAAGTGGCTTATGAAAGATGGATGAATTTGGTAGATCAACACCAAAGTTATGGAACATAGTGAGATAGACATAAGAGTTGAGTGTATTAACACTGAAGAGATGTGAATTATTAGTGAAAAATGAAATATTTCCAAGGGTATCACCTTGGTAAGGTGTCTTTAGATTAGGAAAAAGGAAAAATTAAGCTCAAATTGTATTAGTCCATATGAAGTTATTGAGAGCATAGGGCCATTTATGTATGAGTTTGTAGTACCAACAAAGATGTGTTAGATTCATAATGTGTTATATGTGAATATGCTAAGAAATATTAAGAAGATCTGATATTGGTGTTATCGACACAAAAAAAGTGAGTAATCTGAAACATGATGAGGAACCAGTTAAGAGAGTGAATGACTAAACAAGTGATTGACAGACCTGGTGAGTCTATTGACTATTGTCATTTGGAAGAAATTATTCGAGTGATGAAGCTAAATGGGAAACGGAGGAGTATATGAGGAAATAATACCCTTGCCTTCCTGATTAATTAGATAAGAATTTCGAGGAAGAAATTTATTTAAGGAGGGGAGAAATGTAACATCACGTTCCCATACTAAGGGTTAGAACCCTAAAATACAGTACATGTGAGATCAATGAGAGATTAAGAAAAATGCATTTCATGCTTATGCATAATGTTAGCATATATGCACGTGAATTTGAATTTTGCACACATTAAAATAACTGTATGTGCATTCATTGATATTCTGGGTATAACTGTTTATAAATATGGTTATATTTGGAATTGTGAATTGTATGTGTTAAGAATTGATTTGGAGAGTATAATTATTGACTCAAAATTTTTGGTGAAAATTTGAGAATTTTCTGAAATTTTAAGGGTATTTTTGGACTAGGAAAAATGCCAGGTGGCAGAACAATTGATGAATAGTCATAGAAATTTTAATATGTGACATTAAGATTTAATGACTTATACCATGGAAAATTGGGGTTGAAAATTGGAGACAAGTGGACTAGTAAATTAAAAGACCAAAAGTGGGACTATAGGAAAGTGACAAGTGTCACTACCCTCATCACTTACTATTCTTTTACCTAATTAAAGACCATTCCATGGTCTTTTACTTACCCATTCACGACATATGCTTCATTTCCCCATCTTCTTCTCCCTTTTCTTCATCTTTCTCTTCTTCACTCACAAAACTCACTCTCACCCTCACTATGCTGAATTTTGGCCCAACTCTTTCACCTTATTTCTCCAAGATTTGTTCTCTTCTCCATTTTGTCAGTAAAGACCTAACCCTACAACCTTTTATTGATGATGTATGTGTAAGAGAAGGAAGCTAGGGTTAAGAGAGATCTTGAAGAGTTTGAAGAATTTTGGAGCTTAATCAAGTAAGTTATCCTTTAACAATCATGGGTAGTGTTAAATGAAACTAATATGATGAGTAATTTGAGATTGATGAATTGATCATGAAATTTTCATGGGTGAGTCGTGAGTGCTGACATGAATATGTAAATGTCTTGCTTTTGTATATGTGATGAGATAATGTTGGATTAAATTGAGTAAATGGTGTTTTGTGTATGATGAACGTGAATGTTGAAAAGTTTAAGTAAATGTCTTGTTTTTGGATATGTATGATGAGTAATAATTCATATATCGTTATAGATATGTATTTGAGGTAGAATGATCTTCATAAAAGGGTTAGAATGAGTGCAGAAAAAAAAATCAATGATGAATGGGTAAATGTATATGCTCTATTTTTGGTTAATGATTAAATATATATCATGAATTGTTTGTGAATGATATTGAGTTGAAATGGAGTTAAGAATGAAGAGTAAATGAAGTAGAAAGGGGGATCTTTGTACAAGATGTGTTAGGTGTAAGATGTTGGATGTTGTTAAATTTGGAAAAACTGGAAGATGAGTCCTGTTTGCTACTTTATGTGAAAGTTCGCCACGGCCAACTCCTGGCTTCACCGCGGCTAACTTGCAAGATTTTACAAGGATTTCTTCTCAGGAAAAGTTCACCGTGATGTCGCGGCTAATTTTCCTGCACAACTTGAACATGCTTCAGTATTTTTTTTAGGTAAATCAGAAAAATTAATTAATGAAAAAGAAGAACAAAAAGAGTTCTATACAAGTGTCAAAGAGGGCACAAAAACATGCTCTTAATAGCAAACCAACCTAAACCAGTAGGAAACAAGAACTACCCTATGAAAGTAACAAAACGCTCAACTCAGTCACAAAAATAAGACACAAGCAGAAACACCATCAAATATGGAGAAAGAGGGGCTGCACTAATGCAGCCAAGGGACTAATGGAATGACTGAGTCCAAATCCTCCGCGTCCTTCAGCAGTACGTATGAATAAAAATAGCTAGGAGCCGTCGAAGTGAGCAGAGACACATATGGATCCAACCTGCATAGAAGAATAAACCAACAAAAGCCTACTAATAAAGAACAAAATTACCTCATCTCACTGAAAAAGGCTGAGAAGCTCCCTAATGTGGGAGATCACCCCGAGATACACCCGCTCTGCCTCCTGGGCTTCATTCCTGAAGGTTCTTGCATTTCGTTCTTGCCAGATGAGGTAAACAGTGGTAGACAAAATGGGCGGGAGGGAGATAAGGTAAGGTCGGGAACCTGGTGCTAGAAGAATTTCTATACCAGAAGGAAATGGTTGAAAGGTTAGAAAGATTAAGGATTGGCAAGTGGAAGAAGGGAAGGCATTGGTCCCAAATCCGTTGA
>JANIHZ010000008.1:53133473-53145564 GCA_027478365.1 Erythroxylum rufum | reverse complement strand
AAGAATTTTGAGATATCTATCAGGTTCTACTGATCTTTGCTTAATGTATGAGAAAGGTAAAGATTTCAGATTATTTGGCTATTATGATGTTGATTATGTTGGAGACAGGATTGATAAAAAGAGTATGAGTGGAGGATGTCACTTTCTTGGCCACAACCTAGTTTTCTGGTCAAGTAAGAGGCAAAGCTCAATTGGTTTATCCATTATAGAAGCTGAATACATGTCAGCTACAAGTTGTTGCTCACAGACATTGTGGATCAAGTACCAATTAAAAGACTATTCAATACAAGAAGAAAAAAATCCCAATCTTCTGTGACAACATAAGTGCTATCAACCTATCGAAGAATCCAATACAACACTCAAGGGTAAAGTATATCGAAGTTAGACATCATTTCCTATGAGACTACGTATAGAGGAAGATTGTTAGTTTACAGTTTGTTGAGACGAATTATCAATGGTCAAATATCTTCACTAAGCCGTTAAGTGAAGAAAGATTCAAAGAAATCAGACGAAACTTGAATATGGTAGTGTTAAGTGATCAATCGTCTAACATGTTATGACCTAGATGATCTTCTTAGTTAAGAAGATAAAAAGTTGTAAGAGTTCAAGGTAATAGTAACAGTAAGTTACAAACGGTTATTTTTCATGAGAAAGTTTTGGAGGGAAATCTTCTTAAAGCCTTGAGAATATCACCTACTCTAGAACACTCTTGAAATACCCTGAAATCGACTTTTGAAGAACTCTCAATAAAACAATTCATTACTCTGTTTTTGATATCAAGTTCTCTTTGCTCACACTCTCAATTTCAGAAACTAACATCACCTCTTTGAGAAATACATTTGTGTGTTAAGTTTTTGTTGATTACAGATACAAATGGAGCAATCAATGACTTATGGAAGGCACGTTGATTTCGATTCCTTGAAGAACAACCAGATGGACATCGAACCAGAGATTGATGCAGCTGGATGGAAGAACTTCTTTCAGATCCGTGAGACAGTTTACCTGAATGAAGTATATGAGTTCTGGAAGAATGCAAAGGTAGTAGAAGATACTTTAGTATCAGTGGTAAACAGATTATCGATCATTGTAACACTGGAGTCAATCGAGAAAGCTACTGAGTGTCCATGTGTTGGAGCAAAGGTCGCTTATAAAACAAGATGGATGACTTAAGCCAGTGTAGAGAAGGCATATATCAATCGACAACTCTATGGATGTAGTGACCCAAATGAGAAGAAGGCCTCAACACTTGTGTCGAAGGCTGGGGTTCTACATGCGCTACTCTTCCATTATATTCTACCAAGAATAGGATCGAAGAATGTGGTGACAACGATAGATGAGCAATGCCTATTCCATCTACTCAACCACCAGCCCATAGATCTTCCACACCTAATCCTCAATTTCATGGTGAAGTCGAAGAGAGACTCTAATGCCTTATTGTATGGTATGTTGCTGACAAGAATCTTCAAAGATTCTGGAATTTTTCTTGAGAGAGGAAACAGAATGAAGATGAACATAAAAAGCATCATTAACGCGGCAATTGTCAGTAAAATGGGCTTGAAGAATCTAGAAAAGGAGGATATAGATTCTATGACGAAAGCAAGGATTGAGGGGGAGCGTGTTGTCAAATGCAGTTTGAATGAAAAGGTAACTCCCACAAGGAAAGTAAAATCTCAATCACTGGAAGAATGTCACTAGAAGAAAAGAAGAAACTGTCAGATGAATTAATGAAAGTTAAGATGATTTCTCATAGAGAAGAAAGCCAGGTGCAACAGTTTGAGAAACGAAGTGTCTTTAAAGAGAAAGGGGGAGACATTTCATTCAGAAAAATTCAAACAATTGAGACTATTAACCCTGCGTCAACAAGAGTAGAAGAAAGGGAAAGGTATGACTCATAGTGGAGACTTTGGAATGAAAACACCACAGGCAATAAGATCTTTAGTCTCAATTTTGCAAGAGGAGTCAGCAAAATTGGCTAAAGAAACAGAAATTAAGAGGAAGTTGGTGTTTGAAAGAAAGAAACCTCAACCTCAACAAAAAAACCCCTTCGAGGTTGGTAGAAGAAAGTAAGAAGTAGAAAACCAATCAAAAAAAGAGTGCTCCAATTGAGGTTCAACAAAAGAAAAAGTCAGTTGAACACAGTTCAGCACAGGTTAATCCTTCTCAACCTATGAGAAAAGAGGATTTGAAACTGAAGATGATTGAAGAAGTTGAACCTGTAAGGAGTAGAAGCTCAATAATTATAAGAGAACCCTTGAAAAGGTTAGTCAAGGTACAATTTGAACCTATATTGATAAATAGCCGATCAATACATCTGTTGAATCATGGAGAGAATAGGTTGTATGGTGTTCTGTGAGATGAGAAGTCAGAACCATATCCAACACAGATGACCAAGGAGAGGTACACTATTTACCCAATCACAAAAAGAACAGTGATCAAGATTGTACCAGACATACAACCAAGACCTTCCATTGTACACAATGAAGATAAGGAGAAGAAGAATATGTATCTAGAAGGAATTACAGGTGATCTGACAGAAGATCAGATAGAAGAAGAAGTGAGGAACATAGATGAGGCATGTTATGCAGCTCAATCGATAGGAATCTATGTTTCCCACCATATCTCAAAGCATCAGGAAGTCATTGCGGCCGCTTCACCATAGATGACACTTCTCAGGTAGTTAGCAAAATAATAGAAGGGCAGTATAGAACCATCAAGATTAAAGTTATCAATTTCAACATAGAGATTCTTGTGCACCTAATCATGCACTTTAGACTTTTAAACTCTATAGATTCAATTAGAGATATACTACACCTTCTTGGAAAACAAGTTCCAAAGCTACCTAGACCTGATGATCTTGATCTCCCTGAAGGAAACCTATAGTTCAAAGCTCTTGTTTTTACAATCATTGAACTAGATGTTCTACCTTCAGAACCATTTGTTGCCACAAACTTACTTCCACCGAGAATACCTCAACATGATCCTACTATTGGTTTGGAAGAAGTTAGTCACATACAACAGAGGAGTCATGAAACCTTAGTCAAGGAAGTTGAAGAAATTCATGACAAGGTTGATGATTTGCGTGACTCAGTGGATGACTTACATGAGGAAGTAGCTCATTTACGGGTTTCTGTGGAAGAAGACCTCAAGTTACTCCGCACTAATATGCAACGAATGTTCTTTAAAATTATGAAGCATCTTCAGTCATGATTTTTGATTAATAACAAATAGGGGGAGAAGAGGAGAAGAGAAGAAGAAGAGAAAGATAGGAGAAGAGCAAAAGAAAGAAGAAAGGACATGGGGGAAACCATAGAAAAGAAAAAGAAGATAGTATTGCATGCTTACAATTTTTCATAATTGTATATCTTCTTATTTGGTATATAAATAATTCTCAATTATCTTTCTAAAATTATGATTGTTTTTTATCATAAAAAAGGGGGAGATTGTTAAGTGAAAATGACTTCATGTCTAATAATTTTGGTGACAATCAAATAATAATAATAATAGAAATAGATGAATTGTTTTGATAAGAAGAAGGAAGAAAACACAGAAGGAAGAAAAACACAGAAGGAAGCAAAACATAGAATGAAGAAAACACAGAAGGAAGAAAACATAAAAGGAAGATTCACAGAAGGAAGAAAAACATAAAAGGAAGCAAAACACAGAAGGAAGAAAAAACAGAAGGAAGAAAAACACAGAAGCAAGAAAACACAGAAGGAAGAAAAACACAGAAGGAAGCAAAACACTGAAGGAAGAAAACACAGAAGGAAGAAAACACATAAGAAAGCAAAACAAAGAAGGAAGAAAACACATAAGGAAGAAAAACATAGAAGGAAGAAAACACAGAAGGAAGAAAAACACAGAAGGAAGAAAACACAGAAGAAGAGTAAAAAACACAGACGATACAAAGACAAAGACACAATAGTATGACGGACGGTTAGTCAGTTAGAGTTGGTCACAGAACTCAACAGAATAACAGTTTCTACAAGAAACAAGAAGCAGTTATCAAGAAGCAGTTAAAACGAAGGCTATAAAATACAAGTTAGAGTTGAAGAATGAAAAAGTTAGTGAACAAGTTTTTGAGATCTTAGTTTTTGAACTACTATATTTGTTGTGCGAAACACGAGAGCAATCTTTACTGTAACAAAGCTCGTAATATCTTTCTAGTGAGAGAAAGGAAAAGATGAGAGCCTAAAGAGGCTAAGAGAGTGAAAATAATACTTGGTGTAAGAGACCTGAAGAGGCTCTGTAGAGAAAGAACACTTGTACATTTCTAGAAGAATAGTGAAATCTCAGAAGAATTCTGAGGACTGGACGTAGCCTAAGGTTTGGGCTGAACCAGGATAAAATCATCGTGTCTACTTTCTAACTCTCTACTTTAATTTCTATTGTTCCTATACGAGTATATAGAAGTTAATTGTGCTTTAATCATGAAGATATTTTCGTATAAACATTGTGAAATTCACTTGTTAGCTTTAAAAAAGTTAGTTTTCAACGAAATATCAAAGGGGCTTGTGTTCACGAAAAGAATACACAATTCAACCTCCCCTTCTTGTGCATTTTGTCTATTATACATAAAGACTATACTAACAAGTGATTTACTTCATACGTGTTTCTAGTCATTTACAATTAAGAGAAAACATCCCCCAATGAATGTTTATTAATGATTGAAATTTTATATCAAGGATCCATTTTATTGTGATAACATCGGTGACCCGAAATTTAAGGTTTTCCCATTAAATTTTCAGACCCAATTATTTCTTTTAGTTAGCGATTTTTCTTATCTTTTTCCTTAAATTGCCGTGAATTAAAACCCCCATTTCGTGACTTTATTTTCGTTTGAATTCCTAACTCCTTTACTATTAAGATTCCTCGTGGGAACGATATCTACATACCACTATTACATAATTTGTATTAACGGAAGTTGGTCTCTTTTTGAATTTGGTTGCAGGCAACAATAGCACCAAATTTTGGTGCCGTTGTTGGGGAGTTTTTGATTGTTTATATACATTATGCGTTCAAATTAATCAGAGAATTTGCAGTACAATCCCGAGATCGAGAAGGCAACCAAAAGACTACGGAAACAGACCAAACATCAGAAAGAAACTTAGAAAATGGAAAGAATGGTAGCAAACCGCACTCTTCGCGAACTAGCCTCGCCCACGGACGTGCAACAACCCTACTGCATCAACTTCTCGAATTTAGGTGATAACAATACTTTTGAATTAAAATCTGGTTTGATTCATTTATTACCTATTTTCAGGAGTTTACCAGGAGAAGATCCGTATAAACACTTGAAGGAATTTGACGTGGTTTGCATGGGATTGAAGCTGACGAATGTGACAGAAGAGCAAATTAAGCTAAGAGCTTTCCCATTTTCCCTAAAAAAAAGATGCTCAAGATTGATCAAGATTGGTTGTACTATTCAATCGGAGAAAATGTGCAAACATGGGCTGAAATGAAGAGGCTTTTCTTCGAGAAGTATTTTCCAGCATCGAGAGCAGCCAATATTCAGAAAGAAATTTGCAGAATTCGGCAACATACGGGAGAAACACTCCACGAGTATAGGGAAAGATTCAAGAAACTCTACGCTAGCTGTCCACACCACCAAACAACCAACCAACTATTGATTCAATATTTCTCCAAAGGACTTTTGCTTTCGGATAGGAGTATGATCGACGCCGCAAGCGGTGGTGCTTTGGTTGATAAAACGCCAGCGGCCCCAAGGGAATTGATTGCGAACATGGCCTCTAACACTCAACAATTCGGAATACGTACTGGGCATGGATAAAAGGCATGAATGAAGTGAATGTGACCACGTTGGAGAAAAGATTGGATGCATTACTTTTTTAGTGCGACAATTGGCGGTTACAAATAAGGAAGAAGCAAAGGTATATGGCATATGTTTAATATTAGGACATTCTACTGATTTATGTCTGATTTTGTAGGAGGAAAACATAGAGCAGGCGAATTTCGTGGGAGGATTTGTTGGGCCGAGTCAAAGGAAGTACGACCCATTTTCCAACACCTACAATCTAGGGTGGCACGATCACCTAAATTTGCAATATGGGAATCCTTAAGTGTAGCAAGCGACCACAAATTTCTAGCAGTATAGACAACCTTACATGCCTCAAAAAATTCAAAATATAACATCCTATCCTGAAGGTAAGTCCTCTTTAGAAGATATAGTTCAATCTTTGGCCACTAACTCTTTGATGTTTCAACGAAATACTGAAGCAAGTATCCAAAATATGGAAAATCAACGAAGGAATATCAAAAACCAGATAAGTCAAATGGCAACTTCTATAAATTAATTGGAAGCGCAAATTTTTGGAAATTTTCTAGCACAACCAGAGATCAATCCTAGACAAAGTGCGAAGGCTATTACGCTGTGGAGTGGTAAGGGATTGCAGGAACCACTTCCAAAAAATTTCAAATGGGAGGTAGAAGAAGAAATCACACAAAAGGCACCTTCACAGCCAGAATTGATGCAAAACAAGCCGTAAAACATGGTGATTCTGCCTCCTTTTTCGATTCAATTCGCCAAAGAAAAGAAGGAAAAGCAAGAGAAGGAAATTTAGGATACTTTTCGAAAAGTTCAGGTAAACATTGCTCTACTTGATGCAATAAAATAGATTCCACGGTATGCTAAATTCCTTAAGGAGCTTTGTACTTCGAAGAGGAAATTAAAATTTGATGAGAAAGTGCAATTGGGAGAGAACGCTTCAGCGATTTCGTAAAAGAAAAAGCTTCCACTGAAATGTCAAGATCTAGGTATGTTTACTATCCCATGCCAAATTAGTGATTTGTGGATTGAAAGAGCTATGTTGGATTTAGGTGCGTCCACAAATGTCATGCCATATGATGTGTATAAATCTTTAAATATTGGACCTTTTAAAGAAACTAATGTAGTGATTCAATTAGCGGATCACTCAAATGCTTATCTGAAGGGTGTGTTAGAAGATATCTGGTTCAAGTAGGGAATATGCTTTTCCCAGTTGATTTTTATATCTTGTAGATGGGCACTATTAAATGAATCTGGAATCAAGTATATTTTAAATAATAAAGTAGGCCATTACTTTGATCTTAAAACATACAACTTAAGCATTCGTTTATTATGGACCTCAATCTTGATGAGTGGTGAACTCATACGTATTTCATTATAATTCTTGATATGATCATAATGGATTTTCATAGAGTATCAATCCAATATATGCATGTTGGAATTATTAATTGAAACATGTATCAGGGAACATTCCCTCAAATAAAGGGTTTATAGTGATATCATCACTTCTAGATGTTTTATGGAAATTGGTAACTAAATTGACATCAGTAGTTTGATGGACTAGCTATCCATCAAGTCTTAACACCAAGATGAGATCTTGTGTGTTAATCACCATATAGAGTAAAATGAGAGATCTAGAAGAAAAAACCAACATAAGGGCAAAACGATAATTTTATCCTTTATTGTGCGGATGGCTATAATATGGTTAATATTAGAGTTTGTAATTGGAAATCGTATTTGAAACATGTGTTCTCATAATATTTAGTAATTCAAGAGTTCAACTAATTGTCTTTAGTGGAATGACATTTATTTAATAAGTTGGAATTAATTCTAATAAGATTAAATTAATTATAGGCTTATTGGAGCTTGAATTATATAAGTCCAATTAGATTGGCTTATAGGAAGGTTATCAAGCAAAGTAAAAAAATACAAATAGAGGTTTTAAAGCTCATGATTGAATGTTGGGCTTACTTTAATTAATGGTTAATTAGAAGCCCATATGAACATTTAGAAATGAGCTAGAATTTGGTTTAATTTGATTAATTATATTAATTAAATTAAATCAAAGTTATTAAAGATAAAAGGAGATGGATTTTTTGGTTTTAATGGGCTAAATGTGCAGCTGCACATTTAGCATTGGTTTGCTACATTTAAAATGGTTTTAAACATACTTTATGATCATTAAATGGAGTAATAACCTTATCATTAAATGGTTTAATGTTGGTATTTTAATGATAGCGTGTAGCCTATTAACATTTATTGGATTAAGGAAGAAAGAAGTGCATTTGATCATTTGATGGACCATCTTCCTTCTTTTCAAAACAAAACTGAAAATGAGAAGTATGATTTAGGTTTTTGGTCTTTTCATATAGCCATCTTAAAACAAATGAGAAGAGTCTCATTTATTGGCTTCTTTATGATTGATTAAGGAAGGATGTGATGCATTGGATGCACCTCACTTCTTTCTTTGAGGTTTAACCGAAATTGAGAGAAAGAATACAAGGGTTGTTGAATTTTTATCTCTCTCTCTTATCTTGCATGTGTTAGCTGAAAATTGCATGAGAGGTGTCTCATCTTCGGCTTCTTTTTCCAAGGCAAAATCTCTTCAAGTTTTCTTCTCCTTTCCCACCAAAGGATCTTATTAACCAGGTTGCTCAAGGAGAACAAGTGGTAGATCAGATTTGTCGAGGATACAATAACGAGAAAAGGATACATTACCTAGGAGAGGATACATTGCTGAGGATAAGATAGAACAGCGAGGAGTTAAAGCTATAGCGAAGGAGTCGGTAATAATTTTCATCTTGTTTCTATGTAAATTATTTTTCTTATATCGTATCATGTATGGCTATGCGTGATGGTTTGGTTATCTTGCTTCCGCTGTAATTTTGATTTCTAAAAAAGTTTTGAAATCTACCGTTTTAGCCAAATCTTGCGTGTTTAATTTTTCGATCCAACACTCTCTATATGCTAACTCTAGGTACCATTATGTTGATATGACAAATTAACCTTCTCATTTTCGGTCCATCTACAGCACTCTTTACGCCCCCTCATTGTTGGACCCCATTTCCGAAGCCCAACATCTGGAATCATAAAGCTTGTGCTTATTACCCTATAGGGTCATTAGCCATCCTTCACAAGAGTGGTGTGTCCACACCAGCCAGTTATCAAAATCACAATTTGACTTTTTCAAAGAAATTGTAGTTCTACGTCTCTAGTTTGTTTTGAAGCAAGAATCCTAATTGGAGCTTTATAGGTCAAGATATGCTTAAAAAGCCTAAGAATGTTCATACCCCAACTATGCTCTCCCAACCAACCTCTCACTTACTCTAATGCAAACTTTCTCAAAACAATTCCAAAAGATAAAATTTTTCATAGAGAGATAGAAAAAGATGTTGGAATCCATTTCTTTAAGAATCACTTCATTTGGAGGTCGGATGAGGAAGCTATGCCTGAAAAAATCAAACATGTTTATACCTTCAATCAATTTGTACCTATCTTGGCGCGATCACCATAACTTTCAATAGAAATGTTGGATTGCTTTCATTCTTGATTATTTGAAAGATGACTTCTAGATCTACAACTTTCATGAAGACCACAAAGTGAGATTCTGCCTTAAAAAGGGTTAAACATCGCAATTTCCTGAAGCTATCCCGTGAATGTCCGTTTAACAGACATGTATGTCCGTTTAACGGACATTTTTTGGGGTTAAGAGCCAAATTGGCTCGAGAAGGCCCATTTAACAGACATCCATGTCCGTGGTGAGGCTGGGGGTCATTTTTGACCCTAGAAGATCCGTTAGATGGACATTTGGCCCCTCCAAAGCTTCCTACATCGAATCTAACCTCATATTCACTCAATATATCCCCAAATTCAACTCTTCTAGTGCCAAATCACTTCATAACAACTCAAACACCAAATTTTATCTCACAACATTCCCAATTCCCAACTCATTTGGTTCATCAAAACCACAATTTTCTATCATTCATCATAGTTGTCTCATACACAAATCCTATGCAACATCTTAACTTGTAACAATCATATCTTTCCATTCCGATATCCAAAAATTACAAACTTTATATCGTTAGAAAGCTAGAAAGATTATCTACAACTTCCAAGAAGACAATTTCTACCAATTCTACCGAGATAATTCCATAATTTCCCTTGAATTCAAAACACAATCCTACCCTTATGAAAAATTGGAAATAGCAACGTAAAAATTTGAAAAGCCATGAACAAACATAATGCATATGTATTTCACTCCCATCAAAAGATAAGAGTTTACAACGCTTTAGTGGGGATTTCGAGCCACAAATACATCATAATCCAAAATACAAACTTTGCAAAAATAATAATTTCTCAAAATGCAACTAAAGCATTGTTTTACAAATTTTAACTTCAAAAGAACAAAAGTGCAAAATGGAGTGCTGCCTTGACGCTCATCTCGATCACTCGCTAACTTGCTCATCACCTGCGAGTGGGAAGGAGTGGGGGTGAGCTTAACGCTCGTGGGTAACAGGTTTATAATCGGTAAATAAACAAAACCATTCAAAACCTTCATGATCATAGCCAATTTCTTATTGAATCATAAAACACAAACTTTTTAACGTATCAAGCCAATTCACAAATCACACAAGTCATACATCTGCCAATACATCATAACCAATCAAACACATTACAATCAATTAAACACATCAGAATGGTTCGAGTGGATCCGTAACGGAACGTACTACACATTTTTCCTAAGGGTCCTGTGTAGCCGTGAACAGAACGTACTATCGCAATTTCACAAAGTGGTCTTGCGCAGCCGTGAACTTATGGGAGTCCGCGAGGGAGCTCTATGCTGCTAGTGGGCAAGCGGGAGAAGCCTTTTTTTAATCAAATACACTTAACATACAGAACAGACCACCACAAACCCACAAAACATGTAATTCATAAACTTGGAACATGTTGCCCATATGGCACATTTTTTGGAAACTTGATTTCATGAGCATGACATATGTCATATGCATTTCTATCATTATTTCACAATTCATCAACCAAAATCTCATACTAATCATTTGACCATTTCTCAAATCATCTAAAAGCCACAAATACAACAATTATAGAACAATTTAAAATCATTCTCATATCACTTAAAAATTCATTCACAAAATTCATATACAAAAAACATATGGCACATTCTCAAACCATCTTAAAGAATAATAAATGCCCATTTTCAAGGTAGTTAGAAATCATTTAATTCCATTTATTTAAAAGAAACTTTAATAGCTTATTTACTTAATTATAAAAATATCACCTACCTTGATTTCCTTGCTTGAAAACTTGTTCAAGGATGTGCCTTTTCGTGCTCCTCTTGCCTCTCTTGCCTCCCTTTGACAATGACAAAAATTCTCAATTCAATAGAATTCAAATTGAAAAATCTAAAGAACCAAATGCATGAAATTGATCTTAGAATACCTACAACCCATACATTTTCTAAGCTCTTTGAATAAGATCTAAGCTCATACATTTTCTAAGCTCTTTGAACCAAAAATACTCCAAAAATTCAGAAGATTAAAAATCAACTTACCTTGAATCTTCACCCAACAATGATTTTCTTGGCTCTAACGGAAGCTTTAACCATCCTCTTTCTTTTTCCTTCTTGAATCAACTTCAAAAACCCCTATTGAACACCAAGAAATGAAGAAACCCTAGTTTTTTCTCCCTCTTCCCCCTCTTTTCTCCTTATGCGACACTCTCCCTCTTCTCTCCTTTTAATTTTCGTTTTTGCTTCTTCAAAATGAAAGATAACCTTTTTCTCTTCTCTTTTATACCCTTATTGATTGTACAATGTCTATTCTACCCTTACTTATAAGCCTTACAACTTAAATGCTTAAGTGACTTGCCAATTTTGCTCCTCATGTAAACTCACCACCTTAATTCAATTTAATCCATGTCATATGATCTTACTCACATTAACATGCTAATTAACTCTAACTTACATTAATCTAGCAGGATCCCAAAATTAATCTGATCATGCTTAATCAAATAAAAATAAAATAATAAAAAAATTCAGGGGCCAACATGGACTCTGCGGCCAAAGACTTTATGTAGTCCTTCTCTTACATGGGTTGCTCGTTTCGATTCGTCAGTTCTGGAGCAACTACAATAGTAGCTTCCATTTCCACTCCTTATCGCTTCAAAAATTGTGTCACCACAGTTTTAAGTTGCAACAGGTTATTCTCCAATTTTTTTTGTTCTGTTTAAAGCTTCTAGAAAATTTTTCTCGTTCCTACTTTGACATTCCAAAAATATTTTCTCGCTTCTGAT
>JANIHZ010000008.1:53059525-53070400 GCA_027478365.1 Erythroxylum rufum | reverse complement strand
TAGATCATTAAAGTTGGACTGTTGATGAGATAGATAAAAGAAGATGACTTATCTTGTCATATTGCATACCTTCTCTCTTTTCCCATCCTTCCGTGTTAGCATTTTTTCTAGTGCTGAAAGGTTGGTGCATGTTAATCACACAAATGGTTCTCAAAATACATGATGCTGATCTTTTCCGGGTGTTTTAATTTCAGAAAACTCATTCCAAACTTCATATTGAATTATTTGGTTATTACATAAAGGCCTACCAAAGTGCCTTCTGATTGAGAAGTTAGAAAAAAAGAAAGATTAAGAGTTGAAAGTAAAAAATTTGTTTCCCAAGTGCATTTCTCGATTTCTCACTTGTTTAATGCATTTTTATACATGAGCTTCCTATACTCTAGTGACTTTCCTTGAAAGTTTAGGTGGAGTTCATAATTAAGCATACTCATTTATAATCTGTGTTGTAGGTATCCATCATATTGTGGGTCAAATATATGGCCAGAGAATGCTTTGCCAGAATTGGAATTTGGTATGTTTTGAAGATCAACTATATCTCAAGCACTAGAGTTTCATCTATCTCTTAGAAGAATACCTGTACTTAAATGTGTTTTACTTATTGTGACACAGCTTGAAATTTCAATATCCTAAAGCATTCAATAAGTTGTTGAAGTGCAGTCTTATATTAGTTATTAAATGACTGATGCTATGGGCTCAACCAACTATCCTTCAAGATTTAAGTTAGCGCCATGCTGCAGCAACCATATGAAGTCTAAGTAAAATATATCCTGTCTTTAGCCATGAGTCTATTGACCTAACAAAATGCAGCTCCCCATTGAGTTATGGTATGCTGATTCTGATCTACTTAAATGTAAACTAGATATCTTGCATATCAAATTAATAGAACCTAGATGGCAGCCCCTCTTCCCAGCCATTTCAAGTTAAGAAGATGCAAAGGCATCTCTCTCTATATAAGAACGGTGTGTTCCAAGCTGTGATGTGGGAGAGAAGAGATTCATAATTTGGTTTTTTCAATATTGAAAGAGTAACAAGAGTGAACGGTGTTAAACTTTTTATTATCTTGGCGTCGAGTTGTTCTCTGGAGGACTTCTACAGTATCTTCACTATAGCAAAGTTTAAGCACCAAACTCGAGATTGATTGATATGGTTTTTCTACGCCTAGGACACTAGAATATCATATCATGAATCAAGAAAGACATAAGATAAAGGCATATTCTATTGGTTAATGATTGTATGGTCCCAATTCTTGATTGGAGAGGACACCAAAGGCCTCTACCCTTCCATCCCTTGGATCAATAGAGATGGGGGGCAGAGCTTTTGGTTTTTTCATGTTGTCAAAGAGTTGAACAATAAAAATAGTTGGTGAATACTTGATCGAATTAATGGGATCATGTAGGAACAAGGTTCATGCTCAAGTATGTACCGCTGGGAAATAGGCAATCATCCTAGTAAAATTCATGTTCAGTTTGCATATGGCTTAATATTTAAATGTCAATTATAGTGAATACTTACTGAATTTTAGATGGCATATTTTGTTTCCATTCTGTAGTATTTTGGTACAGTAATGGATTTCGGTTGAAATATTTCACAATTTATGTGATATAAATTTAATTAGGTTGTCCACCTTCCTTTCACGCTACAAGTTTTTCTGCTGTGAAATTTCTAAACAAAAAATTGTTGATTTGTAGCTTTCAAAGCACTTGGAAAGCTGATCCTTGATGTTGGACTGACATTAGCTTATCACTGTGATCGATACGGTAAATTCTACAAGACTCAATGTTCAACCTTTCTCATACATGCAAACTTCTAATTTTTAGATTTATAGCCTCTTTCAGGCTTTTACTTTTAACGGACAAAATCCACCAAAATAAAGTGTCTGAGGTCACCAGAACGTACTTGGGGTTGGAGTTTATGGCCATTATAATACATCTAGTTCCTGCATAGTGCTTTCTCTTCTCTCGCTCCTGTTACTTTATATATATAGACACTTGATATACATAAAAATAACATGCTTAGGTGCATACATGCAAGTCATTAGTGAAATTTTTATGGTATTTTAAAGGAGTTATTTGAATAGTTCCTCGAGAATTTCCTCTGTGATAGATAATCTGTGTATTAACTTATTAGGACTGTAAATGCTTGGTCTGAACACCTTTGGGCATGAATGGATGTTATGTTTATTTGAAGTGTATGAGTCTAAATGTCCACATGCAGTATAAGCATATGACATCAGAATAACAAGGTTCATTCTGAGCTGAGTGCAAAACAACCTGCTTTATACTTTACCGAGTCCTCATGAAGTGATCATATGGATGTTACTTATTTACTTTACACTTCTTTGTTTTCTGTTCTGGTAATTACATAGCCTATGAAGTCCCATGCTCTTAAATCTTTTGCAAGTGTTTAGACATACAAATATTATGACGATCAGTATCTATTTAAATAGTTGTCTTGATCAGTTTCAAATGGAATGGAAGTGAATGAGAATGAAGGCCTTGAACAGATACTTCTTCGCTCTCGGTGTCATAAAGGCAGACTGCTTTATTATTTTCCATCAGAACAAATGTAGGTTATTTCTCTTTTTTGTCGTCACACTTATAATTTCTAAGCTATTCTTTCCGTGTTAAAAGCCTAATTTTGCCTTCCAGTGATACTGCCATAGTTGGTGACTCCATGTCATCTTGGTGCGGATGGCACACAGATCATGGTTCATTGACAGGTGATTATTTGTAGATCAACCACACAATTCTAGTTTTAATTGGTACATGGTCCCAAGAACTTATTCATGTTAAGAGTCTAGCAACATAGCAAGTTACCACTCCACCTGGTACTCGTGATAACCTCTGTAAATAATTATATGTATGTTTACTAGAATTTGAATTTCAGTGATACAAGCTCAGAGGTAGAACTATGTGTTTCCTAAATTGTAATTGTCTTTTTTCTAATTTTATGTCTTATTCCTGTTTTAATTCAATATGTAGGTCTCACCTGTGCCATGTTTAAAAGAGATGGTGTAGAAATACCTTCCCCTGATAGTGCTGCCGGGCTTTATATTAAAACTCGAACTGATCAAATTGTGAAAGTATACTATCTTGTCGTTGATACTTATTCGTGCAAATTTTGTCTTACAATACAAATAGTTATAAAATGTTCTCCTCTCCACCGCATATATGTTCTCTTTTGTGTATAAAAGCATGATTGTGTTGGATGCTGGGGATGTATATCGTACTATTTTTCACACTTTTTACTTCTATGCATATTTCATGGACTGAACTAAATTTTCTTTCTATAGATTTCAGGATAAAATGTTTATTGACCTTTAGACACCTGCTAATGTGCCAAAATGTGGAATTAATTGTTGAACGTTTGGTGAAAAAGCTGAGATTCTGACAAGTTCTTGTTTAAAATTCTGTAACATGTTGCAGAGAAACCCTTTTGGTTGCAACATCATAAGATACCTTCTTGTGAACAGCAGGGTTAAATTTCTTTAATTGAAGGTTTATGTGGAATATGGATGAGCTTTTGTGCAATAAGTTAGGCCTATTGGAATGGCTATCATTGTGTTTACTACGTTGTTGGAGTTCTATCTCTCTTTTTCTAAAAATCATCTTATTGCATCAAAACCTAAAATAAGGAAGATGTGGAGGGGTAGTTTCTATCCATGCAAGATGATGATGAAAATTTGATTTTCTATAAGCTGATAATATAAATATAGATTTAGTGTTTATTGTCTTTTTGCTTTACCTTGTGGGTCAACTGCTTTTTACCTGAAGAAGTATATAAGGGGATAAAACTATAAAGGAGTTAAAGAAAAAAGGAAAACAGATTTCCTATATATTTTTCTGGGAATTCCGACCTAACAGGAGTGAGATGCGGTGACACTTACTGAACGGACATATGTTGTTTTGCTTTTCCTACCATGAATGTAAATTTTGTAGCCTTGTTCTTAATCCTTACTGGTTTCGGAAACATCAATCAGTGGAAAAGAATTATATGAGTGATACTAGTTATATGATAAAGTGCTTGTCTTATAATAAAGATGCATGCTTCAGTCATTTGTGCGAATCCTATTCTAAATGCATTCTCGATGATCTGCGCTTCTCATAGAAACATATTTTTCTTGCACATCAGGTTGTCTTTGGAAGCGATGAGATAGCATACCAAGTTGGTGAAACCACTGAAGTACTGTCGAGAGGTTATCTTTGTGCAACGCCACATTGTGTCCGGGTACTTTCTATAATTTTTTATATTGTTGGCTTCACAGGATTTATTTCCCGTTTCTTGAGAAACCACTGAAATATTCAAGTGTTCATCTGTTTGCTTTGTGTGGTTGTTTCATGGCAGTTCTTAATATTTGATCTTTACTATGTATTTGTTGTTGCTTGATTGTCCTTCTCATTATAAGCTAAAATTTGGAAGAGAAACGCCCCAGCTTGGAAACACCCTTCCTTTTGATCTTGTGCAACTTTTTTTTTTCTCGTTGCCCAATGATCTTTGTATTTTCAAGGACTAGGTACAGATTTCATCTTCTTTGTTAATTGAGAAGATTCATTTATGTGCAGATGAAAACTTGAGAGACCAATCTGAGGTTAATAATTAGACAACTTGATTTGCGATGAAAATCTTCTGATTTTTTTTTGTACCTATAGATGTACATAATTTGACCAATGATATGAAGCAATTATAGTTTTTGTCCTGCTCTGATCAATTTATGAACACTCCTGCCACATCCTACCTTGAGTAAATAAGTCATGATATAGATAATATATATACATAATACCACATGAGACCCATTCCCTCATTTGGTATCTAATGATGCCGAGCATGTATTAGATGAATTTATAAGATAGACTAGGTGTCAAAATGTCCAATCCTTTGGACTTCTCAAGTATTTTCTTGAAGGTTATTTAAGTCTTTTTGCTTATTAAGTAGGAATCCTACTAGAGTTTGTATTCACCACTCGTAAGTGTGTACTTTCTATTTCTTTAGAACACAGTATCGATAATATTACAAATTTTTCTCTCAATTTCAATATATATTTCAGTGTTCTGAAACTTGTATATCAAATCTTAAAGACATAGTCAAGTACTTACCTTTGCTTTCACGCTAATACATTGTGTCATCTAACAGTGATAGTAGTGCAACAAAGAATTAGAGGATAGTATTCCTATCAAAAAGCAGGTGCACATCTTCTTTAGATTGAAGTGCTGATGACTTTTGCAGCTTGATTTAGCATTGCTGTAGATGCAAAGTGAAATGAAGCCCTTCGGAATGTCACCATTTTTCATTTTGAAGTCAAAGCATCTAAATTATGGTTTTATTTATACTTTGGACTTGGATCTAGACTTGAAGTTTATGATTCTAGGTGCAACTCTATCATAACTGAATGTGTAGTGCTAGTTTCTTAAGTTATAATAAGATCTTGAGTTAATGGAAGCAGAACTACCTAATATTGTTAGAATTAAATGTAGAATAAGGTATTATTTTGTCAGTCAAGAGATATTATTACTTTATCAACACATCCTTCCTCCTCATCAGTAAGGCTTTTGGTACTATGCAATAGACATACAAAAAATGAAAGAAAAAATGTATCATTTTGTGTTACATTTGCGGATGTAGGACTTTATGTTTGAATCCTATAAATGTGGCTTCCATCTTCCCTTCTACATTCTTTCCTTTATTTTCATACTTCAACATGGTACTGGATTAAATCTTACGAGTCTAGTTGTGTTTTTGTGTGTCACGTATATCTTTGTTTGGACCTTTGGTAGTAGAAGTGTTATTAATTCGATGAATTCTCTTTTTATGCAAGCAGAGTTTTTCATTGTTGGTTAGATGAAACTTTTCACAAGTGGGAAGAGTTTTATAGTATTGGCTCAATGAATCTCTTCCAACCTAGTTGGTTTTCTTTTATGTTATTAGTTTCTTTTTTTAAAGGGAGTGTTAGAATATTGGGAGATTCATTGTAATCATGCTTAATTTGTTAGACACAAAACTATTTGTAAAAATATTGATCTTATTCTATAAATAAAGAGATATTATAAACCAACTTCCTATATTATGTGACAAACACGTAATATTTATAAGAAATATGTAGTGTATTGATTGTTTTGTCCGTGGACATAAGCTTTGATAACCAAATCACTTAAACAATGTTCTATCTCTCCCTCCTCCTCCTCCTACATTCATATCTTTTATTTTTACATTTCAAACATTTGTAAATGAAAATGGAAATTTGAACAATATCTATTTTATTTCGTTGTATGAATTAGAATTTTGAGCAAAATGATTAATAATAATTGAATTGTAACCAATAATCCTAATTCTAAATTTCTGAGTGTCCCAAAAGATTTCTTCTCACTTGACTTTTCTGTAGCCGTATTTAATGTTTATCTAATATTTGTATTTTAGGCACCTTCAGGAGAAAATGCTTCTACCGTTGACCGGTCAACTTTTGCATTGTTCATGCAACCCGATTGGTAAGTTATTTTACAAAAGATAAGTGAGACTCTGGGTCTTTGTGCTTTCAGCATTGATTTTGATAGTGAACTGCACTTGGCAGTTGAAATTCTTTACCGTATAGAGCTGCTTGATAAAACTTCATTCGAAATCTGTAGCTTCAGCAGTCACGTATTAATATCAAGATGCTTTCCAATGAATTGATTAACTCGCTGCATTTTTCATCCAAGAGAAAGAAGGCAATTTGATTTGAACCTCAGTTCTACTGATTTTTTGTTTAGGATTTCATTCTCTGACCAAGTTATGTATGTCTTGTAGGGATGAAAAGCTCAACTTTCCAGAGGAAATGCATATACATAAGGAGGTATGTGTGTTCTAAAGCCTTGAATTTGATTACAAACCCAATCTGTTTAAGGGACCACAATGAAAGCGTATTTAAAGAGTTTTTAGGGGCCAAAAAGGGGCATGGCATTCATATGATTTTCCCTCTTTCAGAAAATTTAACTTAAAATCCACGTTGTGGTATTTGGTTTTGTTTAATCCTCTGAAAAGTTTGTCCTTCTGGAATGTTTATAGAGTAGAGTAGCCTCCTGATTAAAGTAGCAATCATGGAGCAGGACAAAGTAGTCGGTACTCTATTGATGATTAAAAATGGATTGGTTCTGAAATTTGGTGCTTAGTAGGATGCATAGGCAGTGAATGCTTGTTGTATGATGCGTATTATTATTAAATTATAACAAGCATCAAGTTTCATTCACATAGTTGTTTTCGTTTTCAGCTTAAGCTAGCCAACCGTTGTCTCACATTTGGAGAATACTCGGAGAAGCTCTTGGATAAATACTACCCCACCACTTGAAGGCTTCTGGATGGCAAACACATCAGCTTGTTGGCGCAGTCGTATGTTATTTGTTAATAATTATGAATAAAAGGAAAGATAACGCAGTGGAAAAGTCTAAAACTGCTGTCCTGTCTGTCCACCTTCAAAGGAAAAAAAGAAAGACGGCAAAAGGAAAATCAGTATATATTGGAGACAAGAGGATGAATTATTCAAATGAAAAAATCGGGGAAAATGGCCGATTGAGCTTCCCTACACGCCTTCTCCTCTCCTCCCTTATCACTTTGCTCACGCCGTTTTTGACTACACATTTGTTTTTCTCTTACGTTTCTTTTTATTATCTGAAAATCTCCGCTTAAAATAACAACTGTGACAAATCCTTGTACTATAAATTTATAAGGTGAATTTTAATATGAACACGTTCTTCATCTACAAAACATATAAAATGTATTCTCATTCAGAAGGATTACATGCTCTCAGTCAGCAATTGCGATGAAGGGCAGTAATGTAATATTATCGCTTAAGAGTTTCCGTCGACATATCCTATAATAGGGAGGGAGCATGCCAAGTCCAAACTTACTTGCTTTGTCGATTCCATATTCCATCTATCCATCTATATATATATGGTATGCATCAACAAACTCAATTACTGAACGCCATGTCAATCCCTTACTTGAGCAAAACTCACAGCAAAAATGAGCTTCCCAGTAAGTGTCTGCTTGTGGTGAAGCAACACAAGACTCGTTGCTACATCCTCGGACGTTGCATCTCCATGCTTTTGTGTTGGCACGACCACGCTATTCGTGACTGAATTCTCTTGCCGTGGTTCGGGTTGCAGAAATATTACGCTCATCCCGGAAGTCTCCAAGTTGCTAGGTCATTTGGTGGAAGAGCTGATTAGACCGGGTGGCTGAGGAAGTGATTCGTCATCTTGGGCTTGGAATGGGAGATACCTCTCCGCGGACTACCGGTGGAGTACTGTACATGGGGCTGGTGAAAGGAATTCGGTTCTACTTAATTACCTAGTATTTCTCCTTAGACTTCTTGTTAGTTCCCCTCAAGTCCTCGGTGAGTACTGATCTAAACTGAGGATGATGTCTCCTTACTCTTGTATATGATGATTGAAGAAAAATACGAAAAACAGAGAATCATACTCAAATCGGAGAAATGAGAATTCTGGTACAATCCCATTTTTGTTTCTTCTTACTTCGGCTAAACATCACTAGGCAGAACGTAGAAATCGACGTCCATGTGACTTACGCGAAATTGACAGAGTGGATGTAAACATGAGTTTACTCTGTATTCCATGACGTGTACCTGTAGAATCTAATTTGGTAAAATTCCCTTTATGAACCATAATCAAACGATCTTTTGAAATTGATTGAGAATTCGTTGGCCACCATCTCTATTATCATCTCTTCATTGTCTTCAGCATGGAGACAATACATTATGATAGGTAAGCTTTCGTGTGTTAATCTTGGTCTGTCTGTCTTGAGATGTGATAAGCATTTTGTGGTGTGTTCCTTGCAACTTATGATTTCTTAATTTGATGCGGTCTTTGCGTTGTATCTTCCTGATGATTTGTAAATTGCGAAGAAAAAGATCCATCATGTTCCGTAAGCAACATTTATTAAAGCTTTAAAACTAAATAACACAGTGCATGATTTTCAGGCATAAACAGACATCTCTGTAGAAGTATCATGCTTTCAAAGCTCGATAAATAAGATTCTTCTATTTGAAACCATGTGTATTTCTTTTTTAAGGATTTGTTATAAAAGTATCCAATATGAAAACAAATCTAAAACCATAAAAAGAAAGTTCCTAATCACTTTGATCTATTAGCTAATCATGGCAACAACATAGTGGTATGATGAAAAGCATAATGTCCTTTATCTATCTGTGGCAATCCTAACTTAACATTGGAGTTACAACTAGTAAGGAAACAACTAGTAAGTAATTAGAAGACTTCTTTGTCATTGGCGTAGGTGACACATACCTTCGTCGCTTAACTAAGAGGTCGATGGTTCGACTCTTGGGAATGCAGCAAACTCCTGAGTTAGCGGTAACTCTCCTTGATTTGAGACGTTCCTGTCTCGGAGGGATTAGTCCCCGAGACAACCCAGTGGGTTGGCATAGGTGACACATACCTTCGTCGCTTAACTAAGAGGTTCGAGGGTTCGACTCTTGGAAATGCAGCAAACTCCTGAGCTAGCGGTAACCCCCCTTGATTTGACATGTTCCTGTCTCGGAGGAATTAGTCCCCGACTAATTCTTTTTTTTAAAGAAAAAGAAGACTTCTTTGCTACAAGTCTTATTGAAACAACTATAGTAATACAAAAGTATTGTTAACCAATGCCTTAGAGAGAGAGAAGCTCTTGCCCTTTCCTCGAATGCCTTCCTTTTTCCTCCCCCAATTCTTCTCCTTCCTCTCCTCATACTAATCTTTCCCTGGTTGCTAATCTTTTGGTCCTAACTGTCTTCGTTTTTGACTTCTTTACTCGACAGAATCCTAGTCTAGGATACACCTTTACCCTTTGCTTCAAGGGTACTTTGGCAATTCTCCTTCTTTGAACCCATTAACGTAGCTTTCAAATTACCATTTTTAGTTAAAACCTCTGGGCGAGACTTATCATGTGTTTTCCCCTCTATCATTTTTTGCCTCATTGAGTAATCGCCAGTGCCCTGACCTCCCCTCTTCCATCCTTCTTCGTTTGGTTCCTCACTTGTTCCACCCCTCTGTTAGTTAGGTTCTTGTTCCTAAGAGGAAACCCCTAAAGTTACATCCAGTCTATATGTTCCTGAGCAACCTGAAGTAACTCTAAATCATTCACAGTTGCTCACCATTAAATGTGACCCTAACATTTTTTTCCCTGATGTACACACTAGCTTTTGAAGCATCTGAGGTTAAAATTTAGGATGCCCCCATCTCTTTAATAGTTCCTAAGTCAACTTAGGCCTCCACTAAAATGGTCGAGAAGCCTTCTACTATAGCAACTAGCTCATCCAATGAGGATTCCACCTTGCGGAATACTTTTCCCAAGGTTAAATCGGGAAGGAATCCAAGTGCAAGAAGAAAGGGGTGGGACCTTCCCACACCAAATAAGCATGACTTTACTTGTTTGGAATACTAAAGGACTGATCAGACCTCAGAAGAATCAAACAGCAAAGGATTTCATTTTTGGAAAGCAAACCACTCCTAATTGGTGTTCTCAAAACTAAAATAAAGATTGGGAAGATAGAGGAGGAGCTCAAATTCTTAGGTCCTAGAGCTTTATATCTAATAACTCTCACCACTTTAATAAGAGAGTTGTGGTGGGTTTCAATCCTACATAAATACAGGTCATTAAACTTTTCAGCTATAATTTACTCGTTCATTTACATTGTAAAACGAACATATGTCTAAGTCCATTCATAATATCTACTTCCTCCTATTTAAAATAAAAGTCATTTTAGAGGGATTTTAATTATTCAAAATAAGTGTCGTTTGTGATTTTTTATGCATGTTTATGATTTTACTTCCAAAATTATCCTTTAATTTATCTCACATCTTAATTACACAGATTACATAGATTATATTTTCA
>JANIHZ010000008.1:52517317-52529909 GCA_027478365.1 Erythroxylum rufum | reverse complement strand
TTATATCAAATTTTCGTACTGTAACATATAATTTACATATATTATATTAAATATTTCCCAAATATGAAACCAAATGGTAATGGCAAACCATTTGGGGACGGATTTATGAATCCTCACTAAATGTTATATTTCTTTCAACTTTATCGAAAATGATGTCATTTACGTTAAGTACAAACAACATCATTTACATTTTAGTCGTCAACATTCCTCTTCATTCATTGTCTAACAAATGACGTCATTTTGTGTAAAAAAACACCGTCATGTTATTTTACAACAAACGACGTCATTCCTTAATAGGTTATTAGCATGAAATTGAAGCCAAAGATGAAGCCATCTTTATCTTCGACTATTCGTCATTTTCAGTCATTCTCCCTCTGGTTTTGGCAATTGTTGAAGAACCCTCGCGTATGGTGAATCTTCATCTTCTATTATGATCTTCTTCGATTGTTTGTTCATACAAGTAAGTTGTCCACCTTATGCATTGTCAATTTTCTATTCTCCTTTCATTCTTTAGGTTGTTGTGATGTGCTTTTTTGTTCTTCTTTGTCCCTCTGTTTGTTGTGATGTGGTTTTGATTGTCTGTGTAAATTGCCATTGCTATGCTTCATTGTGACAGATTGAAGATGTATAAGTACCAAACTGTAATGCTTTCACTTATCATCAAGAATTTAATTGAACATAAGGAATTTTATTCTAAATTGACTTTCTTCCAACAAAATAAAAAATGACATCGTTTACTTTAACAAGAAACGATGTCGTTTCTTATTAGGTTATTAACACAAAAATGAACCTCTCTTCATTTTCATGATAGGCGTCAACATTCCTTTACATTCACAGTCCAATAACCATTGTCCCTTCTCGTGTGTTCTGGTCATCATCGTCAAAGAAGCATCCTTAAATGTGCTGGTATTGTTCTTCTTTTCTATTTTCAAACCCTCCTTCATGTGCTTCGTTTTACTTATATGTTTAGGTGTTTATTGTGAGTTCTTTTTCTTTTTTGCTTATGGTGTATAGGTTGTGTTTGTTTTTGTGTTTCGAAGATGATTTATTATCTTCCTTTGTTGGTTATATATAGGTTGACTTTTTTTTACATCCTTCAATGCTTCTTTCAGGAAAGTCTGCTAACTATTTGATGAAAGGTCTAAAAGAGTATTTAACTTTTTTTTAATAATAATAATATAACCCTATCTATAATACTTTATTTGTTTACATCAAGAACATGGTCATGTGTAATCTACTTTAAATTCTAAAATTTATATATGATATAAAGGGCAAATGGATTACTTTTATTTTAATAAGGGTAACGTTCATCTCATTAGGCCGACTGAAGATGTATAAGTACTAAATTATAGTACTTTCACTTATCATAAAAAATTTCATAGAACATAATGAATTTTATTCTAAATTCACTTTTGCAAAATATAACTCTTAACATAATTCATCGAGGAATGTCGATGTGGCGACTAGTTTCCAATGGTGGAAATTCATTCTGTTGGGAGGAATGTGGCAAAATTGTCCTTACTAAAGAAAAAAACAATATAGAACAAATCTCCTCTTCATACAATAATAACCGTTTGCCTTCTATAGCTAATCTTCTTTTTCAAAGTTTTTAGTATCATCCGAACTACCTCACTTTCATTATTATCTAGATCTCATTTCCTGTTATGAACCTATTATATATATGAACATTTGATATTATATACTATATCTTATGTTAAGCTTCCTTGAATCTTCAAGAGAACATAGATGGAAATAGAGGTGGGGCCGATGTCACAATGGTCTGTAAAAGACTAGGGAAATTGGTTGTTTTGAAAAATTTGTCAATTCCAATGACTACATCTGGTCAATCAGGTATGCATGTGTTTCAATTTTGGTTCGTTAAACGGTTCCACTAAACTAACAATCTAAGTTCTATACTGATTGTGTTTTAGGTGAAATGCATTATACGGACAGTTCATTTGATCAACTTGTCTTCCACACTAAATCTGGGGACTCATTCACTGTATCATCTAGAAGTTTAGCTATAGCAAAGAAGCTGTTGGAAGAGGTGCCAACAACCCTACACCTGAGGGAAGATCTTTCACTATTTCAATTGGTGACTTCGAACATACAAGGACCCTTATTGGGAATCCAGATATAGGGAACTCATTTACTTTTACTAACTCTCATATTACTTGGAATCCAAAAAATAATTGTTTCAACTCTTTATCAATGGAATCAGCTTAAAACTTTATTTATTGTTTTGTCTATAAGAATTTTTAAGACAACCTCTCTACTAGTTAAGGGTAAGGTTGGTACTATTATTATTGTTATTGTTGTTGTTCTATGTCTGTAAGAATTGTTAAACTTCTAATTAAAATCTTGTACTACTTACCATATATCATTATATTATATTGATGCCATTTCCAAAATGTTTATTAATAATTTTTTTACTATTACTAAATTTAATGATTAAGAATAATTGTTTACTTAAATTTATGATATTTTTATCCTATTAAATTTAAAATTTTTGGGTCACAATTATTTTAACGTCCAAAATATATTTACTTATCATATTTTAAACAACGTACCATGTGTTTTTCAACAATATTTTTTAAACATTGAAAACAACTTGACAACAAAAGATATCTTAACTAGGATTATAAAAATGTCAATTATAATTAACCCTGACTACGATTTTATTAAGTACACCTAACATTAACAAATTATCTTCCAAATATTATTAATTTTAACAATACTATCACATACAAAAATCCATCAAAAATCCCCTAAAATTTTATGGAAAATATTTAATATACTTTTTGCAATGAAACTCATAATCGTCGCAAAATGCTAGCACAATTGCGACGAATCTAATGAATAGTTGCCATATGTGGTAATAGTTGTGACTCTTCAGAAACTCGTCGCCAAATGTTAGCGACGAACTAAATAAATCGTTGCACAAAGTATACAGTCAGTGACATTTTCCATTTATTGTCGCTCAATATTATGTTTGTCTGTCCCTTATGCGACAATTACACCAATCGTTACAAAAAAGGTGATTATTGGCGACACAATATATATTTTAGTCGCTATTTGTTCCAACCATTTGCATCGCTTCACCATAATCGACGCCAAATACATTGATTTCCCCGACATATGGCAACGATACTCTTGTTCGTCGCAAAAACTTTCTCTTTGGCGACGAAATTACTTAAATGTCACTAAAATTGATGTTATTGCACGATATTCTGTAATTGTCATAAAATATGCTCACTTTTTTGAGGTTTCATTAAATCATCGTAAAATCATTTATTATAGCGACGATTTAGAAATCATCTCGAATTAAAACGTAGCCAACAAATGGATCTATTGTAGTGTATATCTATTCACTTTTAATACTTGAATTTTAAATAGGAGGCACAAAATCATTTATTCTTTTTGCCAAATTCATTAATTCAAGCATTAATAAAGGCGTTTTAGTCATAAATTATGGGATAAATAACTCAAAGCACTCTAAATTTAACACACACTTATAAATATATCTCAACCTGCCAAATAGTACAGCTTTTAAAATTGTTACGCTGTATTTCCTGCCATTATCCGGCATTATAACAACATGAGCGGAGTTAATAAATAGCGACACATAGGTTTTAATGAAAATATAGTATTCTTGAGGATGCATGGGGACGTTCTCGCATCAACTTAGCTCGTACACAGAGATCAATGCAACAAGGAAATTGAGCCAAGAATAAAGAGGAAGACCGAGTATGCTAGAACACGATGGAAATCAGTAGAGCAACCATTCTGGAGCAAAAGCAGTAATCAAAGTTTAGGGATAAATAGGCGGCTGAAATTTATTTGTTTGTTTAAATTATAAAAAATTCGTACAGTCATTATTTCTTGTTGGATGGACCACCACTGTAGTCAATTCAAGATTCTTTGCTGAAGCAGGTGGCTAATATTTAGTGATGTGTTTACATCGTCGTCTGCAAGTGTTTTCTTGTTACCCCGCGAAGTCTTTGCCTTTGATGGTCATAAGGAGACCCACACAAAACATACTCAAATACAATTTTTATAAATACAATGTTTAAAATGAAAATTATCACAACAACAAAGGTGTTTTCTATAATTTTTTATTTCTTAATTTGGACACTATTTTCATAAATATCATATTCTTACACATCTCTGGAAATCTTCCTAAGTATAATTTTCTTAATTTTTAATGAGAAGTAAATAATAATCTACAACATGTTATTTACTTCTCAAAAATATGTATTTTGTGCATTTAGATATTCTGTGACCTGAAAATATATCGATTTAATGTGGCCACATATCAAGCTCCTGCATTGAAAGACTCAACACGAAGCCAGTGAGATGGACTAGGAGGATGTTTCTTATCGTAAAAAAAAAAAAGATCGAGAAAGAAAAAAATGGAGCGCCGTATAATTTGTATGGACATTAAATAACTTCTATTTGTCCTTAAAAAATGAAGTTTTGATAAAAAAAAAAAGTCAAGCCAAATTGCTGAATTAATTCATGAAGTGACGGCTTCGCAAACTGATCTGTGTCTCTATCTATACATAGACACAGTAGCTTCAAGTTCCGACAAAACCGAAACTGCATTAGGGCATATGACATTTGTAAAGTCCACTTTTCAAAAAAAAAAAAAGCTTACAAATTACAAAAATAAATGGCAAATTACTTGATTAATCCTAGAGTCGAAACATAATGGATCAAATTTATGTGAGAGTCCTCTCGTCTTGTGTCCTTGGACACATAAATTTTTAGAGTATAACATTATACGTTATGGAAAAATAATCTCTCTTAAAATGCTTCATTTTAAATCTTTTTAGCATAGAAAAAGTTCAAGCAATTTCTTAAATTTATCTTTGTAAATTCTTATACTCAAAATATAATTTGCTTCTTTAAGATTTTTTATGAGAAATTTTTAGACGACCAAATTTTGACAAAGATTTGTATTATATAAAATTTACAGAAAATGATACATTAAAATAATATAAAACTTTCAGAAAGTGGAATATAAATTTTAATTTTTAAAATTTAATAGTTTAACATTAACGTTATAAAATATTTAAATTAATCGCTCATGTTATCTTAATTGAGTCTTAAATAAATGCAGGGTGGGGGTGACAATTCCTTTTTTTAAGACTAACTTAACAACTCGGTGAGTCCAGATTTTCTGTCCAGTTTTTATGGTGTCTTATTGTGTCTAGTGAATCTCAGCTATTCATTCATGCGAGCTCCACGTTTATTTATGTGGAGCCCATGCAGAATCCACGTAAATGAATGGTTGAGATTCATTAGATACAATAAGACACCATAAAATTAGACAAAAGATCTTGTTCCCAACTTGTAGCGCATCAACTTATTTGAACTGTGCCCAATGTTTCTAACATATGTTTTATAAAAGTTAATAAATTAAATTGCTTGCATAATAAAAAACGACGTGGTCATGCTTACTTCGGCGGCCAATCAATGACAACCGTAAGCCACGGGAAAATTCATCCGGGGAAAGATAAAGAGAAAAAGTGTACTACTATCTTCGTCAGTTACAAACAGCAACAATGTCGTAGAAGAAATACCGCTAATTGCATGGTCCGAAATAGTTCAAAAAGTACGATTGTTACATAGAAATCGTTATTAGCTTAGAAGAAAATTCAAAAGTAAGTGTGCCAGGGTAGTACAATGGAACCAATTTTCACTGTACATGGGGACCACCCTGCATATTCTTAGAAGCCTCTTTAATTCGGTGCATTTCCTCTGTCTTCCAAACTGTTTCCCACTTTATCATTCAACCCTTATCCAACGAGATAGCCACTAAAGTAAAAGCGCCCAGCTGGCTGTTTAGGTGTCTTCGGAAACGTCTAGCCATGGAGACTTTGACGTTATAAGCCTTTGAAGACAAAATGCTTTTTCTGAAGCCAGGCATGAGGCAACACAAGCCAGTTGGTCAAAACATCAGACAGCCCAGCCACTCAAGATTTAGCTTACCGGCCAATACTCACTGTAATCTAAATAAATACCCTGACGGCTGACAGTGAAAACATACCCGACTCCCGCCTCCTCTCCTTCAAACTTTTGTAATTATTTAAAAAACTTTTTATATCAGTATTTGCTCCCTTTTAAGTGTTTCTTTTCCTCTATTAATATCATATCTACGTTGGTGTTTGATAAATTAAAAATAATTATGACAAAATTTGATATTAAAAACATTTTAAAAAATAATTTCCCTTTTAAATGTTTTATTGACATGCAGCTCTAATTTTCATCACTCAACTCAAGCTTAAAAAGTCATCAAGTTTATTAAGCGAGCGAGGATCTAAGAAGTGGACGTTTGACTGAAAAAGAGAGGTACGTTTAACCTTTCAATGTTGTTTTATTCTTTGGCGAAGCCAAGTTTGTTTTTTCATTCAAATTCAATTTCTTAAGCGGTCTTTAAGGATATATTGGTGAACTACTCTCTACTCCCACCTTTTTATATTCGGTCAAAAATCCTCGAAACTACCCTACGTGCGTGTGGCTCCTTGAAGAAGAGAAGCACGGGGGGATTGGTCTTGTTTGGATTTAAAATTTGAATCTGAGATATCAAGATGTTAAAATCCGTGATTATCATACCATACACAAACGGAAAGATTCTAACGTAATTTGGAACTGCAAATCAACATATAATACAAGAAATTAAATGACCAACTATTCATCTATGTGGATGTGTAAACAAAACAAAAGTGCCAAAGTACATTCCGGAATCCAATATACGACATACTAATATTAATTTTATTTTTATGCTTATACATTAGTTATTTAAACAAATATGTGTAAGATAAAGAATATCTTAATTAATTATATCACTAATTTGCAATCAATTAATTAGTTGTACGATATAAATAAAATATGGGGTATATTAATTAACATATGATAGGACAGCAAGCATGAATAAGTGTGAAGAAATGTCTAAACAAGGCAAATGATAGTTACAATCGGTTTCCAATTATACTACACATAACTCGGTAAGTACAAAAGTGCGATTTTAGACGGAAATACAACCGTCTTCCGATTAACGAATTTCTATTTATGTGTTATATGTTAATACTCGTACGAGAAGAGTTGTGCAGACAATTGACAACACATTTGGGCATCACGATTCGCTATCTTTTGTTGTCGAAGGTTAATTTTATTTTTGTTTATAAATACGTAAATAAGATTTAATAAATTTAAGTAAAAAATGGGGTGAATATGCAACATCTATATAATAGAAAGGACAGGATTTAATTTTATAAATTTTTTTTAATGTGAAAAATCACCACCTAAACCAATAAAAAAAAAATAACGTCTTCAGTTTTATTATTCCCACTAACGCATTGCTTGCAAGAAATCGATCCGTAGAGAGTTTCTTTCTTATTTGCATATGCTGTTGCTATTCAACGCTCCATGAATCTTTTTCTTTACATGTTATTACGATCTAACATAGAAATCACTAAGGGAGCCCAAGGTTACATTCTCATTGCAGTTTTGGTTAAAAATTGAATGCATCCCTTCCTTAAAAGGAGAAAGTTTACTTCAACTTATTGCTTCAAATTGGTGTTAAGAACAAATTTAAAATTTTGGACTTAATCCAAGGTAAAGAGGATTATTTATTTATTTTGAATATAAAAAGAAAACAAAAGGCGGGAGGTCCAGGTGGACAGTAATGTATAGAAGCATGTCGCTCGCTGCCCTTCGTTTCTCTACCACCACCAACACCACATAACCGCTGGCCCTAAATTCCCCCCCTTTTTTTTTTTTTTGCCGTCTCTCTCCGTCTTTAGGTTTTATATTTCCTTTTTCTTTTTTTTCTTTTTGTAATATTTATTAGTGATTCCTATTATAAAAGGCAGCAGCGACGACGAGGTAGACATTGGAATAGGGCAAACTGCAGGGAGGAGGAAAAGAAATTCACGAGAGGTTGTTTCTGCAGATTCAAAAATGACTCTTTAGCCCCTTCCATTCCCTTCTTTTTACGTCTTTCCATTTTAGCTCCTGTTTGTTGAGCTGCTTTTCCCTGGTTGTGTAAGGTACACCCTCACTCCGAGATCTTCCTTGGGTTTCTCCTTTGATCTTTTGAGAGGCCGACTGGTCTTTTTCTGTTTGGATGCTTAGTAATGAGACGATGTTGATGGTACAGTTTTCAAAATGTTCTTTTTCTTTGTTGTATTTTTGGTTTCTACTTGATGTAGAGACAATTTGAGCTTAATCCGGCGGAATGATTGTGTTTATGTTAGGTTTCTGAAGGAGATCTGAGGTTTTAAGTTTTCAGTATTCTTTTTTAGTTTTTCACACGTTTCTCGCCAACCAAACGCAGGTTCGCAAGGTTTCTCAGCTCTCTTTCTATCGCACTGAAAAGTGCAAATGACTTTTCAATTATTTTTTTCTTCTTTGCTTTCTCCGTTCTTTTTAAAAATGCCTTCTTCGTTGTGAAATATATGCTAATGTGTGCTTAAATGACCAGATCTAGTCGTCTTTCTATTCAAATATTAAGATACGAGTTGGCCTTTTTCTTTATTTCGCGATTGATTTTATTTTCCTTTCTGATACTGCCAATGCCTATATAGCGTAATTTCTTTGGGTAAATTCAAACACTCTTCTGGTAAACTCTTCTTTTCTTATCAACTGCCTTCTCCGTAATTTTTCTTGATCAATTAACTTCCTTTTTTCTGTGTCTTTAATTTTGATATCGTTATTGGTTAGAATGGAGATTGTAATTGGAGCTGGGATTTAACTGCAAGATTTCGAGCTGAAAGCAAATTACATGGATCTTTGTTATGCTTTGCTGTTTGAAATTCTTTAAACGTGTAGCGCGCTTAACAAAGAAAGCCTAGTAATCATTTGATTGTTTGTTTGTTTTTTTTCTCAATTATGTTTTCAAGTAGCAAAGTAAACATCTTGGCTGTCTTTCACTGTAATATATATCTGATGTGCTATTCATATCCTTTGCAGAAGTAGGAGGGTTGAAGTGCTTCCCAACTCTACAAGTTGCATGATGGTTGCGACTGCAGCTACTTCCTCGTTCTTTGCTGTTCCTTCTCCATCTTCAGATGTCAAGCCCAATAAGCAAGGCAGTGTATCTGCGAGTTTGGGAGGCGTCAAACAGAAAACCTCTTCTTTGGGTTTACAGGTCAAGGCGAATGCTGCTGCTCCTAAGATAAATGGATCCATGGTAGGCTTGACATCAACTGTGGAAAATGTCAAGACTGAGAATGACCATCCATCACCACCGCCCCCTAGGACTTTTATTAACCAGTTGCCTGACTGGAGTATGCTCCTTGCTGCAATCACAACAATATTCTTGGCTGCAGAGAAACAGTGGATGATGCTTGATTGGAAGCCAAGGAGACCTGACATGCTCATCGACCCTCTAGGTCTTGGCAAAATTGTTCAGGATGGACTTGTGTTCCGTCAGAATTTCTCTATCAGATCTTATGAAATTGGTGCTGATCGGACAGCATCTATAGAAACGCTCATGAATCACTTGCAGGTACTGAGAGAGGCAAGATCCACGATTTTGTTTTTACCAACTGGGTTATGAATTTGTTCTAACCCCTAGTCTTTTTCTCTACTTTGGTGCTGCCAGGAAACAGCTCTCAATCATGTCAAGACCGTTGGACTACTTGGTGATGGGTTTGGTTCAACACCTGAGATGTGTAAAAGAAACCTGATATGGGTTGTTACTCGGATGCAGGTTTTAGTGCATCGCTATCCTACCTGGTCAGTGACAGCTACTTTCCTGTATTCTTCTGAAGTTGTTCTTGTGAGTTGAAGCACTATAGGTTGCTTCTAATTGCCATCTGAGGTTTAGCGGGCATACTTAGCATCCAATGTTTAATTCAATATTTCATCTTATGTCTTTAGTGCTCTCAAATTGATTTAGTTTGGATATTCTTTGGGTAATTGTTACTCCCAAATTTCCTTTTCCCTCTTACTGTTGGAACCACACATACTGCTTTTAATTCCCTGGAAAGTATTATGTTTATTTTGGATTTTCTTGTATAACTTAAGTTACATATGAACTATTAAAGTTGCTGGGGTGTGGACATGTAGTTACACCTCTGACAACTTTATGGATATATTCTATGCAAATCTACTGTTCCATTTGCATATCTTTTTGTCAACCTTGGATTATAATAAAAGTTAAATATGTTCTTCTGTATTTATTTAAAAGCAGATTAAATCGTGTTTATGTTCCTGAGTGAAGTTGCTAGTGCAGAGCCACTTTGCACTATCATGGAAGCAATACCAGAATTCTATGTACTGAACTTGTTTTTTTCTTGCAGGGATGATGTTGTTCAAGTTGATACTTGGTCAAGTTCCTCAGGGAGGAATGGTTTGCGACGTGATTGGGTTGTTCGAGACTACAGAACCGGTGAAACTCTTACCAGAGCCTCCAGGTATAATGTTTTGCAAAAATGTCCTTGTTCCAGTGTTTTGAAGTTTATTCTTGAGGTGCCGAATACTAGTTTGAATGCTCTCTCTTATTTATTTATTTTTTGATAATTTCAGTGTGATGGTGATGATGAATAAAGTGACAAGGAGGCTATCTAAAATTCCTGAAGAAGTTCGAGGAGAAATATGGCCTTTTCTTTTTGATGCTGGTCCGGTTGTTGCTGATGATGGCCGGAAGCTGCCAAAACTTGACGATAACACGGCAGACTATGTTCGTAAAGGTTTAGCAGTAAGTGAACCTAATTAAAAGCTTTGTAGATAACTATCTGGTTATGTGATATATTGATGATGTTTTTGTCCTCCTGGATTTGCAGCCTCGGTGGCATGATTTAGATGTCAACCAGCATGTCAACAATGTGAAGTATATTGGCTGGATCCTTGAGGTAACGTGCTTTCCCCAGGAAAAAGAAAGTTTCAACTACCTATCCAGAATAGTTGTTTATGAATGCTCTTTTATCTCAATTCATCATGCCAATTTCTTCTTGGTAAGAAATTAATTAAAGAGTTAAAAAATGATAAAACCGTAGTAACAAATTTGAGCGCAAGTAAGGCAGTACTTTCTAGTACAAAAAGGTACCCCCCCTTAGGTAACTAACCCCACTCTGATAGCCCGTAGGTAACAAATCTGATAGCCCGTGGTGTCTCTTGCCTGAACTCTGCAGAATCTCCATTATTTGAGGTATATAGCCCCTAAATCTGCTGCAGAGCTGGATTACCCCTTTGCCTAGACCAAGCAACAAAAATATTTGTATGTACATGACATATAAATATTCATGATATTGCATATTAAGAATGGCCATCAGTTGTACAACTTATGGGGACTTATAGCGATTGTGTTGGACATACAGAAGATATCTGGAAATCCAGCATGTCAACTTGCACTATTAATCACGTCATAGTTAATTGCTTGTTCACATGGCCCATTGGGCAGCTCGATAGGATAGGACCATTTTAGTCTTTTTGGGCTCCTTTTTTTAAATAATTGTTTCGGTTTAATAATGTGACATATAGCTCAGCCGCAACCATACAAGCTGTCAACTTTAATTTAGAATGAAGAAATGAAAAGAAAAAGATCTTCCTTTTGCCACACCACATGGTAGAGAACTAATCATTGTGGTCTGCGATACCCTGTTTTTTTTTTTTCCCAAGTATTTTTTTTTTTCATTTGG
Organism: Erythroxylum rufum; assembly: GCA_027478365.1. NCBI lineage: Eukaryota > Viridiplantae > Streptophyta > Magnoliopsida > Malpighiales > Erythroxylaceae > Erythroxylum > Erythroxylum rufum. The sequence continues at coordinate 52,518,261 of JANIHZ010000008.1, read as the reverse complement.
GTTTGTTGGATTGTTGCAGAGTGCTCCGCCAGCAATCCTGGAGAGTCATGAGCTTTCTACCATAACTCTGGAGTACCGCAGGGAGTGTGATAGAGACTCAGTGCTTCAGTCTCTGACTGCCATTGCGGGCGGTGGAGTCGGTCATTTAGGGAATGCTGGGGAGATTGAATGCCAGCATTTGCTTCGGCTGGAGGGTGGAGCAGAGATCGTGAGAGGAAGAACTGAGTGGAGGCCTAAGCAAGGTAACAGCTTTGGTATAATGGGTCAGATTCCTGCCGAAAGCGCCTAGAGGATGAGAATGTGGAGTTATATTTGGCCGAAGTGGGCATCTTATTGCCTTTGTAGAGTCCTCTCGTTGTGTTCGAGTTCTTTTAGTTTCTTTTCTTTTGGGTTTTCATATTTGTATTTGTTATATATATTACTACTTATTTCTTTGAAACAAACAAAGAAAAAGGAATTTGTAAACCCAATGTAAGTAGCCTCAGTCATTCTCATAAGTGCCATCCCACCAACCTCGAGTAATTATCTTCATTAACTGGTTTAGTATTCTTCAATATTTTAGGCTGACTTTGTTGAAAAGTGGGGGGTTGAACGCTGCATGTTATTAGTTATGGTACACGTATGTTTTGACGATCTTTGTTCTCTTTGCTGTCTGTATATAGCGACAGGGAAGTTATGATAAATTTTTTAATGTATTAACTAATTAGTCCAGTTTGTACTCCCATGTGGGCACCAATAAAATAATTATGAAAAATATTTTATCATGGTGTGTAAGCACTTCTCTTAAAAGACAGTTTCTATTCAAATTCAATAAAAAATTTCATTGGATTGAATGAAATTTTTTTCTTCTGTTTTTAGTTTTCACAAATTATAAAATTGTAGTTGAATTTGTTTATGTTCCATTCCATTGTCATAATTTTATTAACTAAATGTATAATAGAAAT
>JANIHZ010000008.1:51780804-51811018 GCA_027478365.1 Erythroxylum rufum | reverse complement strand
AATAATTTGTAATTCCTCATGTCTACACACCTTGCCAAGTTCGAAACATAACCATCGGGAAACTTTAGACTTTTCAACCATTCACATAAAATTTCCTTTTGTTTTTTCTAAAGTGTAATATGCTTTGGATATTTACCTATGCGAAGATCTTTATTTAACTCATTCCTTCTACAAAAAAGTTTCAAATCAGCTCGTGATTTTGCATTATCCTTTGCTCTCCCTTTAATGTTTATGATGGTATTGAACAAATTGTCAAATTAAATTCAATATGCATCACATCTAGATTATGACGTATCAAATTATTTTTTCAATATGTCAAATCCCAAAAGATACTTCGTTTTCTCCAACCAAAGTTTTTACTAATACTTTTATTAACTTCTTCAACTTCAAGATCTGTAACTTTCAACAACCCTAATTCATCAATCTTATGCAATATCTCTTCACCAACTTTGTAAGGGAGATGAGGTGTTTGTACCATCCTATTCATAATAAACTTTTGTTTATTGTGTCTAAATGGATGATCTAGAGTAAGAAATTTCCTATGGTTGTCAAATCAAGATGTTTGGCCAAGTTAGAAAGATAAAACGCATCAGAATAATTGTTACAATAAGGACAAGCCAATTTTCTTGTTGTGTTCTATCCAGACAACATAGCATATGCAAGAAAATCACTAATATTCCACATCAAAATTGCTCTCAACAAAAAATGTTGTTTAAGAGACACATCATATGACTCCACACCAAAATCCCAAAGATGATACAATTTAGAGACCAATTATTATAAGAATACATCAATTTTATGCTTTGGATTTGTAGGCCCTGGCACAAGTACCTTCAAGAACATATATGCCTCATTTATACACATCTATGGAGGCAAATTATAAGGAGTAATTATGATTAGCCATGATGAATATTGTTGGCCGAATTCACCAAAAGGTTGGAATCCGTTTGTCGATAGTCCCAACATAACATTTCAACTTTTAGCTGCAAACTTGAAATGAGTGTTATTGAAATGTTCCATGCGAGTGCATTTGATGGATGACTTATTATTCCATCTTCTTGTTGATGTTCATTATGTCATCTCATATGAAATGCAGCAACATTAGAGGCATATAGTCTTTGAAGTCTTAACGTTAGAGGGAAATAATACATCTGCTCCCAGGGTACTAATTTTTGTTTTGTAAAATGCCTTCTAAGTTTGAACCTAGATTGACCAGAAAATTTACACTCTTGTAATTCCACATTATCTCCCCAAATAAACATACATCCAAAATTGCAACAATCAAATTTTTCAACTGGTAAACCAAGACCCCTAATAATTTTCTTCATATTGTAAAAATCATCAACTATTGTATGATCAGAAGGTAACGATTCATCATAATAAGCAAGAATTTTATCCAAACTTCGATCAAAAATATGTCATTCAGACTTTATGTTCAATGTTTGAGCAATTGAAGATAATTGAGTCATGGCCTCACAATTTGGCCATAATTCTTGGTCAGTTGATTTTAGCAAGTCAAAAAAGAATTTTGCATGTGGGTTGTATCTTCTTCAAGATTTTCTATATTTTCCTGCAAGATATAACCTGCTGCATCATAAACCATTTAGGTGTAAGGATTTTCAATTGCACCCACATTTTGTGTTATAAATCCAGTCCCCCTTTAAACCCATCCACATTTATTGACGAGTTTACTTCATTACTGCTTAAGGTGCTACAAATTAATGGCCCCCCCTGTTGTGTCCACTCAAATAATTTGCAATAAACCCTTTTCTTAACAAATGGAGATTTACTTCATCAATAGGAAGAAAATGAATATGTTTGCACTTTTTACGTGGAGATCTGATCTTTGGACCACCCATATATACAGGTTGAGAACATGCATAGTGAATAAAAACTTAAACTCCCTTAACAAACTCAAGATTAATGAAACCATCAGGTGTTAATCGTCTATACATCTAAGATCCATAACATTTCTCATTTATGCAAAACTATTATTTAAAAAAGTGATTTCGTAGTTAGTATCCTTCATTTCCCTTAAGTTTACAAAACATATAATCTTTACTTTACAGAACATCCCCTAAGTTTTTACAGGTCTCTGACCATTTCCTCTCCAAATTGAAACCAACTCTTCCCATGATATGAGTTCACAATTATACAAACTGAACATATGTGAGTATCAGTCAAATAAAACAATATGCCAACAAGCAATATGGTACGTGGCATTGTTTACACCTGTGAATTGAGAAAATAAGTTCTCATTGTGACTCTTAGGCTAGTAGAATTTTTCACCGATAAGCCTTATGGGAACTACATCACGGATTTCCAAGCCATATACCATCCTAGGGGGTTTATTATGCCAATAATCATCCATAATTATACAAACTCATTTGATATGCAGTAAATACTTATGTAATTCATGCATCTAGTCATCAATCATTCTAACAATATTCCAAACAAAAAAATACAAAACTAAGATAACTATGTTTGCATTAATCACCTACAAGTTGATTTCCAAAGTTTGTTTTTAAAGAAGCACTATGGTATGTGGCATTGTTACACCATATGATCGAGAAAGCAAGGTCTCACTATGACTCCTAGCCTCATTGGAGCTGCATCACCAGTTTCCAGCCTATATATCATCCTAAGGGTTTATTGTGCCTTAATGTTTCAAACAATACCCATATTAAATGCAATGCTTAGACTATTAAATTAGAACATAAAAACTTATCAATGATACTCAGAATATTGCAAACAACAACACAAAAACAAGATCTCATTTGCAATCACACAAAAAAATTTCTCACAAATTCTCCAACTAGTCAAGTAAAACATATTGAAGACATTAGTTAGACGACTTACTTAGATGGACGGACAATAGCAAACTACAAAGAAGAAGGATGATGTTGGACGATTATCGATGCTCTTCAACACAAAATAAAGCCTACAAAACCAGGGAATTTTGTACTTAATATAATACAGCTGTTCTTTATTTTTTCAGTCTTAAAAGAAATTATTACTGCCTATTGGTGTAGTTGAAAATAACAATATAGTTCATCTTGTATTCAATTATTGGTAAATAAAATGAACTAAATATCCACAACAACTCCAAAATGGAAATTTCAAAATTAAATCAACTCTTAAATGCCATAAGTACTATATATTACAACTCCCGCATGAGTTTTATCCTTTATATAGGTGACGTCATGATTTTAGGAGATCAACAATTAAGGTCTTATATTACGTGGTATAACCATAATAAATGGTGTGCTAAATGTATTATATGGTATAGCCATAATAAATGGTATGATAGTTTTTAAAAATTAGGGACTAAAGTGAAAAAGTTTCAAACCATAGAGGGATTCAATGTAATTAACCAGAATTTATTTAATGTTAATCTTCAAATAACATATAAAAGGAGAGTGAATTATGCATGTATGTATTTTATGTCTTTTTAGAACTTAATGAATAAATGACATGTACTAACTTATCTTTATAACAAATTCATATAAGATAATCATAGAGCAACAACAACAACAATAAAAGAAAGTAAGGAAATATGAGACAATCAATTCGTAACAGTTTAGCTTAACAATCCTTAAACAGATATTAACTTCGTAAACTCCATTTTATAATTCATTATCCTCTTCCTTTTAAAAGTTGGAGAGGAACTCGTTGTAATAGCTTTTGTTAGGAGAAAAGAGGAACCATTTATAACTCATGTGTTTATAAGCAGTAAATTTATCACAATTATCATTTGAACTCCTCAAAATCTTATAAACATAACAAGTTAACTAATTATGTTATAATAAATCCAGCAATAAAAATTAAAAGAACATAAAATAAAATGAACACCAGATTCATTTATGATTTTCATGTCTAAAATTACATTTATACTTAGGTTTAAGAAAACATCAAAAAGTAGAAATATCTTTATCACTTCAGCCAAGTCTCAAGTACTTGAGTCTAGACCTAGACAATAAGTGCTTAGACTTACCAAATTTACACCATACCAATTAAACATGTAAACCTTTGATTTCATCAATCTTTTGCTTAATCATAGCTTTTTTCCTTGAAATTCTTTTTCCTAATTCAAGGAAATATTAAGTTTCTCAAACTCCATTCTATAAAAATATAGAATATATGTTTAACTTATTAAGGATAAGATAATAATATTAAGCTTGAGTTAAAAAGGTAAAAAAAATCAAATAATTTGATTCTAAACCTAAGACATAAAACATTTTAAGGTTCTAAGTATGTGTTCTAAACCATCTTCCAAAGAGAAGAATAAAAACTTCTTCTGAGTATGTGTTCCTTTAATAGACTTTTCTACTTTGATTCATGTTAGATTTGATATTTAGAATATACTACCCTAAAAACCTTTCTTAAAAGCCTCAATTGATGTATGCATCTAAACAAGTCTATGACTGGATTTATGTTTCAAAACTGACCAATTAATAAAAAGCCTAATGTCAAATGTAAAAAAGAAAAAAGGATGCAGTTGACCTAAGTTCATAGATGTCTCTCTTAACAATTCAATATAAAAACTATTAACTAACAACTTTAGGCCATAGTTAAAATTGTCATGATAAACAATTATCCCCCTAAGTATACCAAAACATAATCTCATATGGTCTTATGATTTTATAATACTTATTACCACGGGGATATTATATTCTCATATCATATTATGGAGTACATATACTAAATTTCAAAGTAAAAGCCCTAATATCATATTGTAAGTATTTTCTCTCTCAAATTTGTTTCTATTCATATCGTATAAAAGAAATAGCCTTGCCCTAGATTATCAAGGTGTCTATTTTAAACACCAAGAATTGTATTGATTCTTTATACATGTTCTCCTAACATAATGTTTCCAAGAACTACACAGGGCATTAGTTCAGTTATCAAGGATTAATTTTAGATGCTTGTTTGGTCGGTTTGTTGGTTTCACAGATACTATAAATCACAATAAAGAGTCGTAAACCAAAGTGTTATAGAGAAAAGCTATAGACCATACTTAGTTGTCACTGTCTCTGAAGTAGATGCTACACTCTTTGAGGCCCTGAAGTAGATGTGACAGAGCAGGGGGGCCTCGATAGTGACAAAGACGAGGATAGTGAGACAGCGAGTACGGTGGGGCTTCGATAGGGACATAGAGGAGGACGGTAGGATGACAACGATAGAGAGAAAAGGAAAATGCAATGGAGGAGGGGGAGGGGGCTTCGGTAGTTTTTAGGTTAAATGAAAATGAAACCAAACAATGTAGTTTTTGTTTTATTAAAAATGCTGAAGTCGAAGCAAACAACGACGTTTATCTTTCTAATTTACTGACGAACTACATTTCCATCTGTAAACCCCAATTTTATTTAGACCGCCAAGCATTCCTGCCTATTTTACCGACAAGAATTTTCCATTCGTCGCTATATTCCGTCAAAAAATTTACTGGGATAATTTCCCTCTACATTTACCGACGGATATTTTGCTGTCGCAAAATGGAATTTTTCCCAACAATGTTACCGACGGAATATCATTTTTCTTCGGTAACTTTTCTACAGTTTCTTTTCCATTGATAATTTTCTCTCGCTAATTACTAATTTTCTTGTAGTGACATTACAAGTAATTTTAAGCAATACTGTGAATTAGATGTTTGTTTATAGGTTGGTAGCTCTTTACATATTAGTAAAAGGAAGTTTAAACATGTTGATATGCATACGTTTAAGTTGTTATTTGAACTATGAAGTATAAGATTCAAAGGATAATCTTCATGACAATTATAAGCTAAAGCAAATAAGAGGAGACACTATAAGAGTTAAGACATTTAGTGACAATTTTTTTATGACTAACTATTGTTTCGTTACAAATACGAGGTTTTTTGTGATAAGACAATTGATTGACACTATTTTTTGGATTACTAGTGATGATTTTTTTTTGTCACTAATACTATAGTAATTGTGACAATTTAGTATCTTTCACAATTAAGTTGTCACTATTAATATATTAATAGTGTCAAATTTTCTTTTATCATTAAGTTTTGCCATTAAAAACCTATGCAATTTCGCACTAAAATAATTTTGGCAGGAATTAATTGAAATCGTGACAAAACATACGTTAGTAACTAATATTTTCTATTTTTTGTAACAAAACATAGTTTGTTCACTAATAACTTTTTCTTGTTGTGACAAAACGGTTTATTGTCACATAATATTTTACTTGTTGTGACAAAAAACTTTTGTCAATAAATATTCAATTAATTAGTGTTTACTTTATATTGTCACAATAACCGAACTATAACTATGGTCACCACTATTCGTAATTTAGTGACTCTTTTGTCATCACAAATACGAGTTTTTTTAGTGACAAGACAATTAATTAACACTATTTTTTGGATTATCTGTGATGATTTATATTTTTGTCACTAATACAATGGTAGTTGTGACAATTTAGTATCTTTCCCAATTAAATTGTCACTATTACTATATTAATAATATTAAATTTTATTTTATGACTAAGTTTTTGTCACTAAAAGCCTATGAAATTTGGCACCAAAATAATTTTAGTGCGAATAAATTGTAATTGTAACAAAACGTATGTTAGTAACTAATATTTTCTATTTGTTGTGACAAAATATAGTTTGGTCACCATTTTTTTTGTTACGAAACGATTAATCGTCACATAATATTTTACTTGCTGTGACAAAAAAATTTATCAATAAATATTCAATTAATTATTGTCCACTTAATATCGTCACAGTCACCAAAGCATAACTATGGTCACTATTATTCGTAATTTAGTGACAATTTTTTTGACTAAGTATTAGTTTGTCACAAATATGATGCTTGTTGTGACAAAACAAGTGATTGACACTATTATTTGGATTAATTGTGATGAATTTGTTTGTGAGAATAATACAATGGGAATTATGACAATTTAATACCTTCACAATTAAATTGTCACTATTCATATATTAATAGTGTCAAAATTTCTTGTATCACTAAGTTTTATTACTAAAAACCTATGTACTTGTTATGACGAAAACTTTTCTCAATAAGAAATTCAATTAGTTATTGTCTACTTAGTGAACAACTTAGTGAACAATGATATGTGGGTGTATCTGAAGTTTTGTCCAATGGTAAGTGGATGTTTTTCTGTTTTGTAATTTCTGAGGAGCTCTATTGTTAGTACTTTTTACCAAGTTACCAAGTTCGAATTACTAAATGTGTATAAAGCTCAAAGAGTGGACGTTTTGTGTTGGACTCATTAATAGGAAGACAGGTTCCATGGTTTTATCTATTTTAGTGGTTCTTAAGGAGCACGTGATAATCGATGTGCCTTTTGGAGGTCGACCTTTGACTATAAGTACGGACATTCTGTGGATGCACATAACTTTGAGAGCTCCATATTCAAGCATCTTGTTCTTTATTTTTGACATGATTAGGAGTTACTGAGTTGTTATCTCTGTCATTTGGCCATCATAATTTACACAGTTGTAAAATGTTTGATCTAGCAAGGCACATGAAGAAAGTTTATTAATAATTGGATAGCCACTTCTTTTGCAAGTTACAAACTAGATGAGATTAGTAGTTATAGCTAATGATTGATTGAATGCCATTTGCATTTTTTAAAACTGGTTGGAGATTCTTACATTTCACTTTCAACTTAAGAGGTTAACGCTTAGAGCAGGACAATATAGTATGTTCACGCGGACAAGAATAGCAATATGAGAATGCTCCGGATATCCAGTGTTGATGATCTCGTCTCAAACTCGATGAAAATCTTGGAACCTTGCTTAGTGGATTCCGATGGAAATCATCATAAAGATGGTATTATATATGATGCTTTCTCATTGAATCTTCTTTCAGCGCTGTCTCTGCTCTATGATTAACATTTTGGCAATTCCAAATTCTATCATCTCGTACATATTTGCTGCTTGTATTATGTAATTTAGAGTTGGTGGATCTTTCAGAAGCTCTTATACAATCATCTGATCTAGAACCCTCCCCTACACAATGAAAGAAGTCCCATTTATACATGGTCAAAGAAAATTATGGTTATATATGGTCGAAACTTTGAGGTTTGGCATGAATGAGAAATTTTTAGCTAATGAATTTGCACGAAGATTCTGGTGAATAAATAAAGGCCAAGCAAAACTCGAAGAGGTCTTGCAAATGTTAACGATGTTATTGTCTTTCACAATATCATGGAAGCAATGCCTCAAATGACAGAGACATTCAGTCTACCGAAAAGGGTTGGGAAACGATGCATCTTCCTTAAGTCAGTGAAAATGTGGCAAGTTAGCCTAGGAAACGAAGAGACTAAGAGACGACAAAAATAAACCGGAAGCAAAACCATCGATTGAAATTAAGAACCATAAATGTAGTTAGCATCAGAGTGCATGTAGATGAACTGAAAGAGGCTCAAAGAAGTGCAAAGGACACAACTTTCAAGGCTTAGTTGGTTTCTAACGAACAATGGCATCGTTGGCATTCTCAAAAGATAGTCTTTAATGGATTAGGAAGAACGAATGACAAGACAGTGACCACAAAGAAGCCCCAAACCAACACACAGCAGTATTGCTTATTAGACTCTTGATACAAGTTCTTCCATAGAAAAAATTTCTCTTTCCACTAAAATCTAAGTTGGAACCATTCCGACTGCAACAAAGGCAGCACTGATGAATGAAGAAGTCAAGCTGTCAAGGCTAGGGATGGCAATGGGTAGGGTTCGGTTCGGGTTTTACTCTACCCATATTTATATCCATTTTTTATGACTCAACCCATATCCATATCCATATCCATCGGTTTTTACGATTTACTACCCATATCCAAATCCATTGGGTCGGGTAGTGCGGATATTAATCGGGTTGAAAACCCATTGCCATCCCTAGGAGCTCCTGAGATGAATTTGTCAGCTGAAAATAACAAACCTAAGATATGCTGGCAAAATTTTCACCTGAAACAACAAGTTGAGTGGTACCTAGTTTCTCGATAAAAAAGCTTAGTAGAGCATTAGTTAACCCCTATTGGCTATCAAAATTCCCTAATAGTTATTCTCACTTTGGCAACCTATAGATATTTGACTATAATCCTATAAGTTTATCCTTAAGGCTAAATATAAGAAGGAATGAACCATTTAAGTTTAACAACTATTTAGTTAATTCTCTTAGTTTTGATGAAGCAATTCTTAGGGGCCTAAATAAACATATGAGTGGATATAAAACATTCAAATATATACAAAAGCTCAAAGAAATTAAGAAGGGCTTGATAACACTCAATAGAAGGAATCTGGGAGACACTTAAAAGCCAAATGAAGGAGGCTTATACATCTTTAAGCAATGCTTATACAACTATACTAGAGTTCACATATATTCCTATCCCAAAACATCAACAAATCTATTGAAAGGATGCTCAAGAACTTCCTATGAAGTCATCCGGATGGCACAAAAGAGTAACTAAAGTGAAATGGATTGAACTATGCTTTCCCAAAAGAAGAAGATGGATTGAACATCTCTTTGATTAAGACTATAAACATGCATTGATCATTTAAAGATTCCGGTGGATATTAGTGGACAAAAAGTCTCTATAGATTAAATGGTTACACTCATATTTCTTAAAAGGAATATACATATGGGAAATTAGTAATAATACCTCAAATTCACACTTCCTAACCCAACTACTGAAGTTGAGGGATATGGTACAAGCTGATGTTTCATGCAGAATTATAAATGGTAGGCTAGTATCATTATGGTATGATAATTGGTCAGGTTAAAGACAACTCCTGCACACTCTTTACACCTCAATGATTTCGTCAATCTCGTCTCTCCACACCAAAATTAGTTCAATGATTAACAAAAATTTCAGGCAATTCTCCTATAGACTGAGACATTTACAACTTGCATACCCTCCTAATCCAAATTTTTAGACACCTTCTACTAGAAAGAACAACCTATCCATGAATTAACCTACAAAACCATCAAAAACCTATTAAGAAGAAGATATTTGAAGGTTGATTAGAGAAAGGTTTTAACACCAAGAATCTCTTTTATTTTGTGAATTGTAATTAAAAATAAGTTCAACAACACTAATAGAATGCCTTACCTGCTAGTTGCAAAACTTGTCCAATGTGTTTGGTACATGAGGAATCAAGAGATCACCTCCTCTTTAGATGTCCATTTAACAACCATATATAAGAATATGTCATAAGAAAATTTCTATGGCTTAATCCGGGGAATTCTCTCACAGATATTACGCAAAGTCTGCCAAACCAGAATGCCTACTCGAAAACTAATAAATTGATTTACATACTTACTTTGGGGCTTTCTGCATATACCTTATGGAGAGAAAGAAATCTCAGAAGATTTGCAAACAAATCTCATCAATAGAGTCCCTAAAATCAGATATCATTAATGAAATTAGGGAGATGATGTTGTTGACAAATTTGAATAAGAATTGTAGTTCAAACTTACTATCTTCTTTGAACATGTAATGTAGCTTTTCTTTTCATTTTGTCTATACTTCTTGCATTCGAATGCAAGGATTGTATAGGGTACACCCCTAAGCTCTCTGTCTTATTTGTAATACTTTCTTTATTTATTAAGTTATACTATTTTCTTTTTTAAATAAAAGAGTTACAAACAAGCCTAGAGATAGGTAGACATAAATCTTCTAGATTAAGGTGAAATTTAATAGAGAAATTAGTAAATTGATTGCATACAAACTTAGATATAGGTAGATACAAATCCTCTAAATTAGGGTCAACCTAATAGTGAAATTAATAAATTGATTAATAAAATTTTAGGGGTTTAAATTAAAAAAAGATTTCAATTAATCAGCCTAGGATTAGATGTTAATAGTCTTAAGAAAGATATTAGCAACAGTAAGAAATTTTCATGGTCCAATAAACTAGAGATTAAATTAATTTGTGAAATCATTATTTCATGAGAAGTCTTAAGGGGATCTGGATTCTAGGTATCATAGTATTCTTTTATTTTTTCTTAGTTTAATCTTTAATCTAGTAAGTCAACTATATTTATTTATTTATTTTATTGTTTTAATTTTGAATTTGATTAATCTTAAGTATCATAATTTGTTAGGCTAGATAATAAAAAGACTATAAGTACTAGTAATTTTAGTCCTTGTGGGATCGAACTATACTCGTTAGTCTAAAGATAACTATACTATGCACTATTGGTTAAAACTAAATCACTTCATCGGTAATAAATTAAGAACATCACCTGTCAAAATTATCAAATTTATAGGAAAATTTTAGCTTGACAATCACATCCTGTATTGACAACCACTTTCTTTTGTGCAGGTAACAAAAGAAAAATTCAAGCATTGAATTTCTTTACATCACAAGCGCTAGGATCCAAAGAATGAAGCACTGAAGCTTCATGAATAAGACGAAGGCAGCAATTTGAGTTAGTATTCGATTTAAAATCTTTATTCTTCTCAAATGAAGTTTCTTGGGACAACAAATTCACAACGTTCATGAGGCCATCTAGAAGCAAATGGCTTGCACGGAGAATAATTACGGATGGAAAGGGGAAGAAACTTAAGGAAAAAGGAAAAGAAAAGAAAATGGAGAGGGGGAGGGGGAGATAACGAAAAGTCATGGACGTCATACCTCAAAAGGACATTGAATTGATTTTATTGGAACGTCTAAACTAAGCCCCTCAGCTTTTCTCTCCCACCATCTTGACTTTAACGTTGTCAAGCAATTAACCGTTACTCAACCCCCTGTTTTGTTTAACTTTTATTGTTTAACCACCAATTCTTCATGGGAATCACCCGCAGCCAACATCAATCACTCACCAACACGTTGCAGCCAGAAGATAGCGAGTTTGATTTATATCATAGGCGAGGAAGGTTGGGCTGAAAAATGTAAAAACTTGCAAAATTTGTCTTCCCCGCTGCCATTAATGAGCCGGCCAAAGCTAATCCACTGACTAGAGAGATATAAAAGGAAACATGCAGCCATTAATGAAGACTTCAACTACCCTTTAAAGTACTGCACTGTAGATATCCTCCCGCACTCTCACCCAAGTCCACACACGAAGATAATGTACCACGTTCAGTAATTATCATAATCCTATTCCTCTCCATCGTCAGAGCCTCTATTTCTGCGTCTGGTTTCTTGTTCTGAGATCTCAAGTATGTGGAACTCGGCGGAGAATGTGTTCGCCAGAACATCGTCGTTTCGGGAGGAGGGAGAGGACGAGGAGGCGCTCCGGTGGGCGGCGCTGGAGCGCTTGCCAACCTACGCCAGAGTGCGGAGAGGCATTTTCAAGAACATGGTTGGTGACTGTAGAGAGATCGATTTAAGTGAGATGGAGTCACAGGAACAGAAGCTTGTGCTGGACCGGCTGGTGAACTCGGTGGACCACGACCCTGAACGCTTTTTCGATCGAATGAGGAAGCGACTTGACAAGTAATTTTATGGTCTCTTGTATTATATATGTATAGCCTTGCACTTTTTACAAGCTTCTAACTCATCTCATGACCGAGATTACCTTTTTTTGGAGATTTAAGGGCTCATATTGGTATAGGAGACTCGTTAGATTACTATGTTTATAAGTTACAACTGTTTCGCTACGTAGTATTACATCAAGCATGACACACTTGTCCAGACTGGAAATATTGTACTATGATTGGCTATGCCCGGATGAATGTTGTCGATAGAGGAGACTTTTAGGATCGGATTCTTTGGATTTCCACTTGATGGCATGTGAAACAGCAAAAAATTGCCCTCTTGAACAACATAGATAATGTTTTATTTATTCATTAGAAAGAGTACATTGGTCTTATGTTTCTCATTCAAGACTGTATACGTTGTTCTTAAGTCTTGAAACTTTTGTTGGTTTTAGAGTGGCTTTGGAATTGCCGAAGATAGAGGTTCGAGTACAAAACCTGACGGTTGAATCCTATGTCCACGTCGGAAGTAGGGCACTTCCAACCATTCCCAACTTCATTTTCAACATGACTGAGGTAAATAAACTGTGTGTTGATATGCATGTTTTTTCAAGTCGATATTGCATTTACGTTTCCGTCGTAGTCTAACATCAAGTGTTCTTCACTTCTGAAAGGCGTTTTTAAGGAAGTTGCTAATTTATAAAGGAAACAGATGCAAGTTAACTATTTTGGATGACATCAATACAATTGTCAGACCTTCAAGGTAACATTTCGAGTCTGAGCTAATAGCAAACGGTGAATTTTGCTTGTCGCTTTTTGGTCTCAAGTTCTAAGTATCATCCTGTACTTAATAGATTGACACTGCTGTTGGGTCCTCCAAGCTCTGGGAAGACAACCTTACTCTTGGCCCTTGCTGGACGTCTTGAACATAATTTGCAGGTGATTGAAATGTCTTATCATTCGACTGGCTGTTTAGAGAAAGTGTAATCATAGAATCGTCAAGGCAAGCCATCAGCCAAAATAGCACAACAGAATTATTCAAGTTAAAACTAAGCACTATAAGCTATTATGTCTCAGCATTTTGTTTCTGAAAGCTATTGCTTTCTTCGTAGAGATGATGATGATATTAGGATAGCGGTCAAGTATTACGTGTTCCTCATTGATGCTAGCCCACGTGATGCTTCAACCTTTGTGCTTTTCAACTGTCTTTCTCTAGGAATCTCATTATTGTTGAAACTGTCAGAAAGATGCATATTCTTGTTAAATGATTTGTGTGATAGCTCCGGATTCAGTGCTTGCTTATTTATTAAATTTTGTTTTGAAGACTTCTGGGAAAATTACATACAACGGACACAGTCTAAACGAGTTTGTTGCTCAAAGAACATCAGCTTATGTAAGTCAACAGGATTGGCATGTGGCAGAAATGACAGTAAGAGAAACTTTAGAATTTGCGGGACAATGCCAAGGTGTTGGATCCAAATATGGTAAGATTTAGAAGATCATGTGTACATAACTATATTTCTTTTTCTCTGCATTTTCCCAATTCTAAATGAAATCTAAAACATGCCCTGCTTCTTGTTACGACTTGATACCTAACCGTGGCTTTGGGGCATGCTTATCTTTATACTGATTTACAAAAGCTCATTTCAGATATGCTCTTGGAACTTGCAAGAAGAGAAAAGATTTCAGGGATAAAGCCTGATGAAGATCTTGACATATTCATGAAGGTAACTGGGTTTCACACTTGCATTCAGATACCATTTTCTTGGATAATAAACAATTATTTGCAAGGATATGAGCATCTTTACAATGTTTTTGTTCAGTCATTGGCATTGGGTGGAAAGAAAACAAGCCTGGCGGTGGAGTACATCTTGAAGGTATTCTCCTACAGCCAACAATTCTAATCCATACAAAAAAACTTTGAAATTGCCTATGTTATCATGCTGTAACACCAATATCAGGCACATCCTGGTCAGGAATTGCAGGATTAAATCACTGCTACAATGCCTTTGCAAAGTGAAATGTGATATTATTTTTTTCTTAGAACGAGGAACTTCCTTTTTTCTGCTTTAGATCATGTATCCACATTTTATAATTACTAAAATGTATATGACAAAGATTTTAGGGTTGGACATATGTGCTGACACATTAGTGGGCGATGAAATGCTTAAAGGAATCTCAGGGGGTCAGAAGAAACGACTTACAACAGGTTCGCACCAGAAGCACCTTTTGTCCTCACTTTTCCTTAGCCGTTTCTGAATGAGATATGTGCATCTATTTACAGGTGAATTACTAGTCGGTCCCGCTAGAGTGCTTTTCATGGATGAAATCTCAAATGGGCTTGATAGTTCAACGACTTATCAAATTATAAAGTATCTTAAGCATTCAACTCGTGCGCTTGATGGGACCACTGTAATTTCTTTATTGCAACCTGCACCTGAGACTTATGAACTGTTTGATGATGTCATACTTCTCTGCGAGGGACAAATTGTGTACCAGGGGCCTCATGATGATGTTCTTGACTTCTTTTCTTCTTTGGGATTTACTTGTCCTGAAAGAAAAAATGTAGCAGATTTCCTGCAAGAAGTAAGTACTGAATTATAATGGTGTGAATTCCTGGTTTATGATTAGTTATATTTGCTATTACTCTTCGTGTACAGGTAGTATCAAAGAAGGATCAAGAGCAGTACTGGTCTGATCCTTATCGCCCTTATCACTACATATCTCCAAGAAAGTTTGCTGATGCTTTTCGTTCATATCAAACTGGTCAAACTTTATACGATGAACTAGAAGTTCATTTTGATAGACGTTATAATCATCCAGCGGCATTGTCAACTTCTAGCTATGGTGTTAAGGGAAAGGAACTTTTGAAAACAAGCTTTACATGGCAGAAGCTACTAATGAAACGGAATTCATTTATCTATGTTTTCAAATTTATTCAGGTATGCTATTTACTCTGTTAGATTGCTAAGTCACAATTAAGTTTGACAGTACTGGAATATTATGATGATGGGATACAGCCACTTATCATGTTAGTTGGAGTCTAACTCTATTCCGTTGGTTATTCTTGTGATTTAGTTGATCTGTACTATACTGCAGACGACCAAACATATTTCATCTAGTGATAATGTTGTAAAATGGTCCAAACCTGATATATAGATGTATTATGAACTGTTTTGCAGCTTCTTTTTGTTGCCTTGATCACGATGAGTGTGTTTTTCCGGACCACATTGCATCATGATACAATTTATGATGGAGGCTTATATGTCGGTGCAATATACTTTTCCATGGTCATTATTCTTTTTAATGGGTTTACAGAGGTTTCCATGCTGGTAGCTAAACTTCCCGTCCTTTACAAGCATCGTGATTTACACTTTTATCCCAGCTGGGTGTATACAATTCCTTCTTGGATCCTCAGCATTCCAACTTCACTCATGGAGTCTGGTCTTTGGGTGGCAGTTACTTATTATGTAATTGGATACGATCCTAACGTCACCAGGTAGATAGAACATCCATTGTGGATAAATGAATTCTTTTAGACTTTTTGGAGTGGGTTTCATCTTATTGATTTTTATTTACAGATTTTTGCGGCAATTCTTGCTGTATTTCTCTCTGCACCAGATGTCCATAGCTCTTTTCCGTGTAATTGGGTCCTTGGGTCGCAATATGATAGTTTCCAATACATTTGGATCTTTTGCTATGCTGGTTGTCATGGCTCTTGGAGGTTATATCATCTCAAGAGGTACTATGAGCATTGATGTTTTGTCAGTTGATGCTACTTGCCTTTGTCTCTTATATTCGTTTGTTGTGACAGATCACATTCCAAGCTGGTGGATATGGGGCTTTTGGGTTTCTCCTTTGATGTATGCTCAAAATGCTGCTTCAGTAAATGAATTTCTTGGGCATTCCTGGTCTAAGGTTGTAATCATACTGTTATTTCTCATATTTTGTTTGACTAGCAAATGATTGTTTTTGATATTACATGGAAATCATGTACTTGAATCATTATTGCTTGCACCAAACTCGGATAACCAAAATGATAATGATGTTATTTAGGCACATAAAAAATGAATCTAGAAACAAATCATTCCTGGCAATCAAATGATATCGCAGAAGAGCTCAAATATCTTCTGAAGCAAGTTGTGCTCTTGCCCGGGGACATTACTTGGCCATATAACAGCAACACCATTTGAACTCCTGCTATTGGATGAAGCTACACAATACTAGACAAATGTCAGACCCTTAGGCTTATTGCTTTTGCTGATATGTATGTCATGCTGGGGTCTGGCTTGGATTCTGCATCAAGTACTTCTAGCTAGACTAGCTAAAACTTAATTTTGCTTTCCTCTTTGTTTCTTGTACAGAAAATAGGGAACACTACTAATCTTTCATTAGGAGAGGCAGTTCTGAGAGCACGCAGTCTGTTTCCAGAGAGCTACTGGTATTGGATCGGTGTTGGTGCCTTACTTGGATATACAGTTGTACTCAATATGATGTTCACCTTCTTTCTTGCTCACCTGAAACGTAAGCTGCTCAACATATTTTTGTACTTGTTTACCCAACCAAAATTTTTAGAAACAAATCTATAGAAGATCTAATCTAATTAATAATGCATTTTTGCTGCACATTTTAGCTTGGGGAAGGAAACAGGCAGTTATATCGAAGGAAGAGCTGCTAGAGAGAGACAAGAGAAGGAAAGGTGAAAATGTTATTGAACTCAGACATTACTTACGTACTTCAGGCTCGTCAAACGGTTAGTAAACTGAAAATTTTCCTGGATTTTCATATTCTTCTGATTTCTACATTATAACTCAGATTTTATATTTGAGGTGCATTCATGGTAATTTATCTGAGCAGGAAAGTATTTCAAACAGAGAGGGATGGTTCTTCCATTTCAACCACTTTCCATGTCTTTCAGCAATATCAACTACTTTCTAGATGTTCCTGTGGTGTGTACATAGCTTCGTCCCATAGACAACTGTCTTCTTTCAAATATTCACCCAGAGAATATAAGTTTCTAATCACATTACCTCTTCAGGAATTGAAGCAGCAAGGGATAGTAGAAGACAGACTTCAGTTGTTGGTTAATGTTACTGGAGCATTTAGACCGGGTGTACTTACAGCATTAGTTGGAGTTAGTGGTGCTGGAAAAACCACACTCATGGATGTCCTAGCTGGTAGGAAAACCGGAGGGGTGGTAGAAGGGAGCATACATATCTCTGGTTATCCTAAAAAGCAAGAAACTTTTGCTAGAATTGCTGGTTATTGTGAGCAAAATGACATCCATTCTCCTTGCTTGACTGTCCTTGAATCACTTCTTTTCTCTGCTTGGCTCCGGTTACCATCAGAAGTGGACATTGATACACAACAGGCAAGTGCATACATCTATTTACCATGCTCAAGCTCAGCAGATAAACACATGCATGGTTTTTTTTGGCGTAACATTGAAAAGCTTGGACATGAACCTTGACTGTTGATTGTCAGGCATTTGTCAACGAGGTGATGGAACTTGTTGAGCTTACTTCATTAAGTGGGGCATTGGTCGGTCTGCCTGGTATCGATGGTCTGTCCACAGAACAAAGGAAAAGGCTAACAATTGCTGTTGAATTGGTTGCCAACCCGTCCATAGTGTTCATGGATGAGCCTACGTCAGGTTTGGATGCAAGGTCTGCAGCCATTGTCATGAGGACAGTGAGAAATATTGTGAACACTGGACGCACCATCGTTTGTACAATTCATCAGCCCAGCATAGACATTTTTGAGTCTTTTGATGAGGTAATTGTTTGTTGTTATCTGGACTTCTCTTTCCTGAAATATGGTTTCTCTGAAATCAGAGTTCTATTTAAACAATATCATTCTCATTCCAAGTGACAGCAACAGGATCGAAACTTCAGAATTCTTTTAATTATGAATTTCTGCCATGTGAAAGTTAAGACAGCTGGGATGTACTGGTTGATTGTTTTTATTTATCCTCCTGTCTCATTTACCGTGACAGCTTTTGTTTATGAAACGTGGAGGGGAACTTATATATGCTGGTCCGCTGGGCCCTGAGTCACGTGAATTAATAAAATATTTTGAGGTCAGTTTGGTTCAAGTAACTCACAGACCCAATATCTTGATAATTTTAGGCGGTAGCTATTCAATTAAATGCTATGCAATTTTCTTTTGCAGGCTGTTGAAGGAGTGGCAAAAATAAAGCCAGGGTATAACCCTGCTGCGTGGATGCTTGAAGTCACTTCTTCAACTGAAGAACAACGTCTAGGAGTAGACTTTGCTGAAATTTATCGAAAATCAAATCTATTTCAGTATGCCAATCTTTTGAAAAATGTTGATGCTGATTCTACATTTTTTATGGGCATTGGAGTCTGCTTTATCTAATACTACTGTCCTCTCATGTTTCAGACGCAACAAAGAATTGGTTGAAATTCTGAGCAGGCCAAATAACAATACAAAAGAGTTGAACTTCCCAACAAAGTACTCTCAATCATACTTTGGCCAGTTCTTGACTTGTCTTTGGAAGAATAATTTGTCTTATTGGCGATACCCACAATACACTGCTGTGCGTTTCTTCTACACAGTTGTGATATCAGTAATGCTTGGGACAATATGCTGGGGATTCGGTTCAAAGAGGTCTTCCTTTTGATCCTTCTGAAAAGTCATTATCATATTAGCTCTTTCAACGATATTGGATGTTTGTGACATCGGGACAATAAAACTTTGGCCTTAAAAATATTGATGATTTTCTCATCTTTTTGGGTCTCGGTTGATAGGTTCTTTTCTCTTAGCTTAAGTTAGATTTCTGTCATTAGAATATCCTCCGTCTGAATTTGCTTCTTCCAGGGACAATGTGCAAGAATTGTTCAATGCCATGGGATCCTTGTATGCCGCAGTCTTGTTCATCGGGATCACTAATGGTAGTGCTGTTCAACCTGTTGTTTCTGTTGAAAGGTTTGTCTCATATAGAGAGAGAGCTGCAGGGATGTATGCAGCCCTGCCATTTGCATTTGCTCAGGTTTACCACTGACCTTGTACCCGTACCTGTCTGTGATGAAAGTCCATTCTGGAGATTCAAAATTCTGCTCTCTCTTATCTGCAGGTCGCTATTGAGTTCCCTTATGTGTTTGCACAGACGATTATTTACTGCTCAATTTTCTATTCCATGGCATCATTTGAATGGACTGCCTTGAAATTCATCTGGTACATATTTTTTATGTATTTTACCATGCTATATTTTACCTTTTACGGGATGATGACGACGGCCGTGACACCAAACCATAATGTGGCTTCCATCATTGCTGCTCCATTTTACATGCTCTGGAACCTATTCAGTGGCTTTATGATTCCTCACAAGGTACTTATCCCTCCCTAAGAATTCACAGTACACTTTTGCTTGACACTCTTGTAGAATTGTCCCCTAATAAAAATTCATACAACTCTTGTTCTTTTCCATTTACTTTCAATGTCAATCAAATAGCCTCTCTGGCTCTCTAGCAAAGCTCCCTAAAAGTGAATTTTACAGTTTTTCTCCTCCTCCCACCATCATAACTTAGTCTTACAATCTTTGAACAGAGAATCCCCATCTGGTGGAGATGGTATTACTGGGCAAACCCCATAGCTTGGACTCTATATGGCCTTTTGACATCACAATATGGGGATGATGTTAAACCGATGAGGTTGCCAGATGGGGATCACTTCGCCCCTGTAAGTCAGGTACTGAAAGAAGTGTTTGGGTATAGGCGTGATTTCTTGGGCGTAGCAGGTGTTGTGGTGGTTGGTTTCTGTGTGCTCTTTGCAGTGGTTTTTGCTTTTGCAATAAAATCCTTCAATTTCCAGAGGAGATGATCGAGTAGAACAAATTTATCGAAGATTCATGACATAAATCTATGTTTTCCTCGCATATATAATCGTTTGCAGCAAATCTCAAAACGTCAGTGATGTACATGAAATTTTACAGGAATGTATAACTTGTAGCTTATGTATTAATGTACGTTTTTTCTCTCTTGCAACGCCATTTGAATTGTACGGTTCCGTAGACAAAGCAAAGCTTGTAATTGAAATGACCCCATCCAAAAAGCTTCATAAAGTGTTGTTTAAAAACTTGTTTGGACTTTAAAATAATAAAATAAATTGCACATATTTTAATGAAGGTTTAGTCGATTAATCATTTGACAGTTAACCAATTAAAAGTCTTTACAATTCATTTTTTGGAAATTAAAGAAAGATTATATTTCTAAAAGGAGAAGTAATGTTTTATAAATGTTCCAAAGACATAGAGACAGAAAAATTTAAGATAACAACTTATACCTAACAAAGAATTACATGACTCTCAAGATTATGAGCTAAACCAATCTGCACACACCAATATCAACAAACCAACATAAAGGACGTCAGATAATAGATCACTGGAAGAACAATCGAATTCCTTAGTTCCTTATGTTTTTAGATGGTCTTGTATTCCTCAAGAGGAAGCTAATCCAGGATTGTGGAAGGAGTAGAGTTGGTTGGTAATCAGTTGCTTTTTGATCCAGGTGCTTGATCCTTAGCCCTTTCTTTGCTTTATAAAAGCCTTAAGTTTCTTTCTCTCTAAATAGAATACGTATCATTGCCAAAAGTTATATTATATACTATTTTGTCACCCTTGGTGATGGGTGTCGAATCTACCAAAAATAAAATCTACTTCTGAAAAATCAATTAAATTGTAGTTAGAGTGAGTAGAGTCGTATCCACATAGACTGGAGATTAATAAATCCTTTTGACAACCAGAGAATCAAGAACCAGGAAATAAAAGGGGGTTTTGTAATTGATGAGTAAAAATACTAAAATTAACAAATGGCAAGCAAATAAAATTAGATTGAAAAGAAATCATATTAATAGCATCTAACAAGGTAATCTCATTCAAGTTCTACGGTTGATCATTGAAACAAAGAATAAATCCGAATTTCACAATAGATTAGTTATGATTATTGAAAAGCTTCTAATAATCTCATCCTCCCTTAATTTTAGATTAGCCGGACACGCGCCTATAACTAACCCCTTATTAACGAATAAATTGACAATGGCATAACGTTGATTGAAGCACCTAGGTCACACATTGCCCTTTTTATTCCTACATTCCCAATAGTGCAAGATATAGCAAACATACCTTGATCTTTTCATTTGGGGGGTAACTTCCTTTCAATAATAGCAAACACATTTTTCCCCACACTTATCTTTTCATACTCGGATATTTTTTTTCTTGTTAGTGCATAGTTCCTTCAAAAATTTCGCATACCTGGGTATTTTTCTGATTGCATCGAGTAAAGGTATGTTAAACTCCACTTTTCGGAATGTGTCAAGAATTTCCTTGTCCTCCTTGTCTTTCTTGGATTTAGCCAATCTCTCTGGAAAAGTAGGTCTAATTTCCAAAATTTTAGGTTCTGTTGGTGAAAAACTCGCTGGATGCTCCTTCTGTTTCTGAATTTCCACCTTTGTTTTGGCAGTAGGTGTTAAGCCGTGCCCACGTCTCGTTTCTGCAGCAGGTGTTAAGTCATGCCCACGTCTTGTTTCGGCAGCAAGTTCCAACTCTTTCTCACTTCTCAAGGTAATTGCGCTTATGTTTTCCTTTAGGTTTACTATTGTCTGAGAAGGTAATTTACCTTGAGACTCTAACTTGCTTAGGGACGTTGCCAATTGACTAACTTGATTCTCCAAATTTCGTATACTTGCTCTCGTCTCCTGTTGGAATTGTTGTGTGTTAGTTGCAAGTGAATTGACTATATCCTCAAGAGACATACCTGATCTCGGAGGATTTGGTTCGGGTGGCCTCTGTTGAAATTGCTAAAAGTTTGGCGATCTAGACCCATAACTGAGATTTCGGTGATCTCTCCACCCAGGATTATAAGTATTTCAGTATGGGTCATATTTCCTTTGTGGCGGGCCAGGAAAATTTCCAACGATAACTGTTTTTTCAGGAGTATCTATTTGCAATATGGGGCACATATCCGTAGGATGACCCGTGTAAGTGCAAATCCCACATGCCCTAACTTGTTGCGTATTCCCTACAACCAGATTTTGAACCAAAGATGTTAGTTGATTTAATTTATCTTTTAAGGAAGAGACACTTACCTCATTAACCCATCTTGAGGGTTCTTGGCGAAACCCAAATTGTTGAGAATTTGCAGCCATCGTAGAAATTAAATCTCGAGCACCTTGTGGTGTCTTGTTGGCAATGGCCCCTCCGCTTGCTGCATCCATCATTCTCCTCTCCAAAGGTAATAGCCATTCATAAAAATATTGAATAAGGGCTTGATCTGATATCCCATGTTGGGGGTAGCTGGCACATAATCTCTTGAATAGCTCCCAATACTCATGAAGATTTTCTGAATCCTTTTGCTTAATCCCACAAATATCTCTTCGAATCCCAACGGCACGGGAGGCAGGAAAAAATTTATCTAGGAAAATATGCACCATATCTGTCCATGAATTAATAGTCCCAGGGGGTAAGTAGAACAACCAATCCTTGGCTGCATCAGCTAGGGAGAACGGAAAGGCCCTCAATTTAATTTGCTCCTCTGTCACTCCTTGTGGTCTCATGGTTGAACAAACAACATGAAATTCTTTGAGATGTTTATGAGGATCTTCATTCTCCAATCCACGAAAAGTAGGCAACAGATGGATCGAGCCCGATTTCAATTCGAAAGGAGCCTCTAAATTGGGGTAAGTAATGCATAATGGCTGCTGATTGACAGGGGGGCTGCTAACTCTCTCAAAGTGCAATTGTCTTGAGCCATCTTGTTTTCTGAATCTGATTCGCTAGAAAGGTAAAGTGATTCAGGGGTTGTTTGTCCTTCGGTCACTGAAACCGCGGTAGAAGATGCTAGCTTTCATAACCTTGCTTCTTTCCTCAGCTTCTTTGCCGTCTTTTCTATTTCAAAATCGTACTGCAGTGCTCCTACACAATCAGACCTGGTCATAAAAGGAAAAAAAATCAATCAAACCAGTCCCCAGCAACGGCGCCAAAATTTGATGGGTGTCGAATCCACCAAAAATAAAATCTACTCCTAAAAAATCAATTAAATTGTAGCTAGGGCGAGTAGAGTCGTATCCACAGAGACTGGAGATTAATCAATCCTATTGACAACCAGGGAATTAAGAACGATAAAAGGGGGGTTTTGTAATTGATGAGTAAAAATACTAAAATTAGTAAATGGCAAGCAAATAAAATTAGATTGAAAAGAAATCAAATTAATAGCATCCAACAAGGTAATCTCATTTAAGTTCTACGATTGATCATTGAAACAAAGAATAAATCCGAACCCCACAATAGATTGGTTATGATTATTGAAAAGCTTCTAATAATCTCATCCTTCCTTAGTTTTAGATTAGCCGGACATGCGCCTATAACTAACCCCTTATTGACGAACAACTCCGACACGCGTCTAGGATTTAATTCGCTAATAGCTTTAAGAACTAGAAAGACCCAACCCTAATCAACAAGATCAACAAGCGTGATTGTTTAAATCAGATTATTCATCCCCATAATATAACTTGAAAATTATATTACCTACCACTACTATCAAGATTAACTAGACAATTACGGATCTAGAAACTTTGATTGGCTAATTACGACCCTGTCAATTGCACAACGAGTTCTTATTGCAACAACCAACAAGATAATAATATGAATAAAATAGAGAATGAATAAATACTATAGGAATTCAAGGATAACAATTAAGTTCAGATCTCACAAAACATGTGAACTTGAATTCGATTAACCCTTGCTAGACTAAAGTAGGTTTAGCCACTCATGGCTATACAAAGCATGCAAAATAAGAAATAAAGAGTCTGCTGTATTCTGCCAGAATCTGTTCCCTACAGCCTTTTGCCGATACCTTTTTATATCTAGAGAGTTCTATTTTTAGTGGGAAAGAAATAGGCTAATAGATTAGTATCCCTAACTTCCCTCACTAATCTAAAAAAATCTTCCTTTCCAAATCTGAAGAATATCCAACTTAAGAGTCCAGTCACGCCTCCAACTCTTTCTCGGATGTTCATTCACGTGCGTCCTTAAGCCGTGGGCACGACTTACTGCCAAAAATCCGAAGTCAGTCCAAAAATTGCGGATAAGCAGCTACAGCTCAAAGCTTCAAGTGACAGCAACCAAAATATCTCCGATTTGGCTCGATTGTCATCTCCTGCCCAAAATACATAGAACTAAATAAATTTCACCCTTTTCACATGAATATTTACCCAAAACGTCAACAAAATCATTAATATAATTAGCAAATATTCACACCATCAATTAACATAGTTTGTGAGCAATGCTTCCTTAGCTACACTAGTGTGCAACAGGATAGAGAGAGGACATGGCAGCCCCCTCTGTGTGGTTGGCTGAAATTGAACGTGGATGAAGCTGTCAAACCCAATAATGGAGTTTCTACAGTTGGGGGGCTGATGAGAGACCATAATGGAGTCTGGATTAGGGGTTTTGCTATAAATATGGGTAGGGGATCCATTTTTAAAACTAAACTTCTGGGAATGTTTCATGGCTTGTGTTTTGCATGGTGCCATGAATCAAGAAATATGGTGTTAGAAACTGATTGTGAAGTAGCCATTAACCAGGTGCTACATGTAGACAACGTTAGTGGACATGAGTAGTTAATACACAGTATCAAGGAGCTTCTTGGTAGAGATTGGAGAGCAAGTATACAATATGTGCCTAGGGAAGTCAACAGTTGTGCAGATTTTTTACGAAGTATGCTTGCAGCCTTACGTCGGGTTCTCATGTTGTGCTCTATCCTCCTCTTGGGTTAGGAGAGCTATTGGTGTCAGATAGTATATTTCATCCTAGTGGTGAGTAACTTCTAGATTTTTTGCCTTTGTAAAAAAATGTTATTTAGAAATCATAGACCGATTTAATATATCTAAGAAAGGAACAACAAATCAAAGTGAACGGCTTGAACCAGTTCAAAAGCCCAAAAATGAGTATTAACCCCTTCATCTTCTTGATATTTTCCTTATACTAAATACATCAACATAAAAGATCTGTTAAGATATATAACATATATATCATTATTTAGTTTTGACATTTTTGATAATTGGGTCTCCAAGATAATGTAGCTTCAAATTCAAATCAAGATAAGGTAGAAGATACATTGGATTTGATTGGGTAAAGCTAGCTAGACCATGGGTTAAGAATTGTTGTTTTAGTGTATTTAATAATAATTCTTGTTTGACTTGGATAAAGTTCTAATCTTGTAAAAGATATGGATGTGCATCACGTGACTAAAGGGGGTGCTAAATGAAGAACTCTACGAAGTGAAGACTCCTTGTATGAAGAGATGATCTAGTTTGTGCATGTGCCCACGGTTGCGTAATGTTTATGTTCTTTTTGTTAATTGTCGTAAATGTGGGTGAGTGGCAATCTTCCAATTGATTTCTTTATGCAACCCATGTCTTTGTTCTTTGATGGGATCATCTCATATTGACTACAGTAATTGGTGGTAAGAGACGAAGTTGATTATGAGTGGGTGCTGTGTTTTTGGTTAATTGCGTGATTTTCTGCAGTTGAGTATTCTTTTATCCTTAAACGAAAATTAAGGGTTGTCTTGGGTAATTTTGTGGCTATCGTATTTTTATGTTGGTGTACGAAAATTTCAGAAGTTTTCGTAACTTTGTAGATGCTGTCTTTATTGTTAGTTTGGTTTGAAAATTTTCAACAGTTATCATAGTTGTTGCAGCTCTATTAGGTTAATGTTTAGGCGATGAAATGCTTGTTAATTTGAGACGTTTTGCGGCTGCTGTGTATAAGATGTTTCAGTGATTATATCGAAGATTCATAGCAGATTTCTTGGTTGATAACGTCCCGTTCTTTCGTTAATGAAGCAGTATATTTAAGGGAGTTGCTTTTTATCTCATATGTTTTCGTTTATGTTGAATTTTGTTTAATCACTTGAATTGTTTATTTTGTTTTGTTATCATTAAACTTTGTTTAAGAAAATTCTCTGTTGATGTTAGTACGACGCGGTCGTATTATTGGGTGTGAAATATTTTCATAAGTTGTGAGGACGAGGGATTGTGTTAAGAGTTAAGTGTGTTAAGATATGGCTAGTTACAAATTAATTGTTTATTTTGTTTTGTTAGCTTTTTAGTTTTGCCAGCTGTCATAAGCACACTTTATGCTCTGTTTATGTATAAATACTCTTACGTAACTTCTGGAATAAAGTAAGTGAAGATTTATTCTTCCGTAACCTTCTGTTATCTTCTTCTTCTTTCTTCGTTGTTCCTTCATGGTATCAGAGCTTCAATTGTTGGTTCTCTTTCTCTTCTTCATCTTTGATTCTTGATTCTCTCTGTATTTGCGATTCTTCCGCACTTTTGATATATTTTTTTATGATGAATGATAAATCTAATCAAGCTTTGTCTTCTATGGCAACTGATACGTCTGATAATCTGGGCACTTCTTTAGTGTCTGTTTTGTTGACTGGAACGAATTATCGCACATGGTGTAAATCTATAAAGCTTGCCCTAACTGCTAAACAGAAGTTAGGGTTTATAACTAGAAAAATTCCTTAACTTGCTGAGGATTCTGATGGATTTGAGGACTGGTGTGGCAACAATGCGTTGGTGATTTCCTAGATTTTGAGTTCTCTTTCAAAGGATCTTTATGATTCCTTCATTTATGTGACATCTGCCAAAGATCTATGGGATCGATTAGAAAGGAGATTTGGTGAATCCAATGGTCCTATACGTTATCAGATCAAAAGAGAACTTAATGCTACTACTTAAGGGAACAGTTCTGTTTCCGTGTATTTCACGAAGTTATCCAAACTTTGGGATGAGTTGAAGTGTATTTTGCCTTTACCACAATGTTCATGTGGCTGTAAATGTGGTGCTTTCAAGGAATTACAATAATTTCAAGAATCTGACATGATTCTTCATTTTTTGCTTGGATTAAATGATAGTTATTGAAATATTGCTAACCAGATCATGCTTCTTGATCCTCTACCAAATCTTGACAAGGTTTACTAGATGATTTCTAACGTGGAGAGACAGTTACAGATTAATATGTCTGTTAATGAGCCTTTAGACAATAGTGCGTTGTATGCTTCTACTAAGAATGAAAGGGTTAATAAGAATCAGCAATCCAAGAAGAAGGATAATCTGAAGAAAGGGGATAGATATTGTTCATACTGCAAGACTGAAGGTCATACAAAGGAGTCATGTTTTAAGCTGATTGGTTATCTTGAATGGTACCAAGAACTAAGGCAGAAGCAGAAAGGCGTTTTGCTTAAACCTGGAGCACACAAGGATAATATGGCAGAAACTCCGTGTGATGAAGATGTTGCTACAGGCCCCAATGAAATTTTCACTCAACAAGAAATGAAGGAATTGATTCAGCAAGAAATTTCTTGGTCGCTTAAAGGGAAACAAGTGGCACACACAGAAAGTGTCAACTTTGCGCAAGACTTTGCTGGTTAAGAATGATTGTTGGATTATTGATACTGGTACTAGTAGCAACATTAGTGCTTCCAAACATGTTTTTCATAATTTTTTTCCTACTTCCAAATTTAATTATGTTCTTTTACCTGATGGCTTTACTCAACCTGTTACTTCAGTCGGTGATGTGTCTCTTCCTTATAAACTTTTACTTAAAAATACTTTGTTCATTCCATCCTTTAAGAAAAATTTACTTTTTGTTAGTAAAGTTACAAGATATAATTCTATCATATTCATAGTCTTTCTTACCTACTGTGTCTTACAGGGCCAGAGAACTAATCACATTCTTGCTATTGGAAAAGTTAAAGGCAATCTATACATACTTGATCATGATTCTTTTTCTCCTGCAACAATACAAAAATATCTTCTTTTAATCAAGTCTCATATTGTTCTTCCATCTTCTTTCCTTATAATGCCTTGTTCTATAAATAATGTGACATCTATTTCTTGGTCACTGTGGCATCACAGATTAGGCCATCCTTCCTTAAATTTAATAAAACATTTGTCTTCCATCAATAAAATTCCTTTTTCTTCTGATTCTTCTCATACTTGTGATGTTTGTGCCAAATCTAAACAAATCAGATTACCTTTTTCTATTGCTACTAGTCATAGCACTATTCTTTTTGAGGTTGTTCACTTAGATGTATGGGGACCCTATAAGCAGCATTCTTTGACAGGAGCTAGATTTTTTTAAACTCTTGTTGAAGATAGTACTCGGAGTACATGGACTTTTTTTATGTAGTCCAAGTCTCAGGTACCTAAGTTGCTGGATAGATTTATTAAGCAGACTGTGACTTAGTTTGGGGCCAAGCTTAAGCTCATTCCAACAGAAAATGGAAGTGAATTTGTGAGCCAGTATTGTCAAGACGTTCTGGGCTCTCATGGTATCCTTCAACAACAATCTTATGTTTATAGTCCTCAACAAAATGGTACTATGGAGAGAAAACATAGGCACATTCTGCAAGTAGCTCGAGCTTTGCTTTTTCAAGCTTCATTGCCTACTACTTTTTGGGGAGAAGCTATTTTACAGGCAACTTTCTTGATTAACAGAGTTCCTTCTACTGTTACTGGTTGGAAAACACCATATGAGTTGTTGTTTGGAGTTTCACCTGATTATGAGGCCATTAAAATTTTTGGCTGCTTGTGTTATGCTACCAATACCAAGCCTTCCACAGATAAATTTGTTCCTAGAGCTTGTAAATCCATTTTTATGGGTTTTGTGCCTGGAAGAAAAGGGTTTAAGGTGTTTGACTTGGATTCTCAGTCTTTGATGGTCTCTAAAGATGTTGACTTTCATAAGGACTATTTTCCTTTTCATAGTACAACTTCATTGCTTCCTTCAGATGATACACCTATTCCTAATATTGCAGTTCTTTCTGATTTACCTGTTGGTTCATCACCAACTGATGTTTCTGCAGATTTTTCATCTTCCGTAGATCCTGTTACTGATGTTATTGATGTACCTGTTATTCCTGAGCAGAATGTTGTTCGAAGAAGTAGTAGGGTTCGAAACAAACCCAACTTGTTACAGGATTTTGTTGCTCACAATATGGTTCTTGTCTCTTCACCACATACACCTCCTACTTATACTTTTATTACAACTCCTGGTTTGTCTACGACAACAACCCAGTTCTTGGCTAATATTACTGATGTGAGCAGGAGTAAGGATCACTATGGAGATGGCGTACGTTACAGGGGCGAGCTCGTCATTCCAATTGGACCTATATCTAGAGTTAGGACCGAGCGACTCAAGGAGGCTTTCTATGCGCTTGTGGGCCAATTTGTGGAGAGAATGACGAACTAATCTATTTAACTCAAATCTTTAGACTGGATACACTTGGAGCTTGAAGATAAGAAGATTTGGGTTATTTTAATGCTTCATCACTTAAGCCCAAGAGCATATGGATCCAGTCAAATTTTCGAAACTTTACAGATCAGATTTGCATGATTAATAAAATTTCAGAAGTGAGTTCTTCAAGGGAGGCATGAATATCTTCATGGTTACTTTAAAAAATTGATTTGCATCAACAAGTAAGTACTTGCAACATGGATTGATTTATGATTTCTTTGGGATTGGGTCTCAAACTTATGATTTGGGGTTTAATCTAGCATGTTCTTATAATAGAAAGATTAGGGTTTTGATTCAATAGGATTAGGGAATTTTAAGAACCTTGTTTTCTTAGGGCTTCTGTATCATATAGTTCACAAATCAATAACTTGTTTAATTATATGAATATTCAGTCATGCACATGTATGTTAGCGATCTAGAAGGGGGGTTGAATAGATCTTTGAAACTTTTCGAATAATTCTACAATAAAATCAGAAGTCAA
>JANIHZ010000008.1:51735240-51751049 GCA_027478365.1 Erythroxylum rufum | reverse complement strand
TGCACATCCAAATTATGCAATATACACATTGCACACACACATTAATAACTTTGCACAATTATAAGCATTTATTTATGCACAATTATATATATGGACTATGTACAATGCATGCTCAATGACAATTCCGAGTATATTATCAAATTTCACATCTTATCGAAATTCTCATTTTATAACTAAATTACTCATCATTTCATTGTTAGCATTATTTGCTATTATTATCAAATTCTCATTCACTTTAACTTAATACACTTTACTCCTCATCATTTCATTGTTGGCATTATATGGCAACACTTTCTTCTAGAAAATTATTCTCTCATCTCTTAAGTTTTTAATGACACCAAAATAATGCAATTTGGTTCAGAAATATGAAAGTTATTCCCCAAACATTTTCGAACTGTTCTCATACTAAAACAGTACACTATATTCAACTTTCATCCAGAAATTGAAAGTCTTTGAGATTGAATCAAAATTCGACTTCTTCAGATAATTTATAGCCTTATGTCTCTAGTTTACTCCAAATTAAAAGTCATCTCATTTGCATGACTACAAGTCAAGATAAAACTGAAATACCCAAACATGTTCAGTGAATCATAACTGTTCATACTATTCCAACAGATTCTCTCATTTTCCTTCAATCAATCTTTTTCAATTCAATGACAATTAACTTACCAAATTTATTTCATATACCTAAAA
This sequence comes from Erythroxylum rufum, assembly GCA_027478365.1. Taxonomy (NCBI): domain Eukaryota; kingdom Viridiplantae; phylum Streptophyta; class Magnoliopsida; order Malpighiales; family Erythroxylaceae; genus Erythroxylum; species Erythroxylum rufum. The sequence continues at coordinate 51,750,356 of JANIHZ010000008.1, read as the reverse complement.
CTCATAAGGATTAACAAGATACTTACTTGATAAAACTCCAAAATCTTCAAAGCTCCAAGAAACCCTAACTCTCATACACCCTCGTACATCATCTTGACAGTGGTTTAGGTTAGGTTTTTCTTGAGGCAAAAGGAAGAGATAACGAAGTTAGAGTAGCGAAAGGTAGATGAAAGCAAGATATAACTCTAGTGAAGGTTTCGGCGAATCAAAAGTCCATGAAGGAAAAAGTTTGCAGAAGATATTTTTGAAGAAAAGACTACGTCAAAAAGTCCCCACGCTCGTTTACATACTATGCTTCTATAACTTTATTCTTAAACGTTGCGTATAACATCTTGAGATTCAAGCCAACATCTAAGAGTCTTAAACGTTGCGTACAGCGGTTGCGATTTAGCTAGCTTCTAAGAGTCTTAAACGCTGCGTATAACGTTTGCAAGTGCTATACGCAACATCTAAGAGTCTTAAACGTTGTGTATAGCATTTGTGATTCAACTAGCGTCTAAGAGTCCTAAACGCTGCGTATAGTGTTTACGATTTAGCGAGCGTCTAAGAGTCTTAAACGCTGCATATAATGTTTGTGATTCAGCGAGCGTCTAAGAGTCTCAAACGTTGCATATAACCTCTTATGATTTAAGACGAATCATTCCCCACTTAGATGCCTTCGTCTTTTATAATTGCCATAACAAACTTAGTCTTTCAATTTTAAAAGAAACGTGAAATGGGTCTATTGAGTCAAGAAGTTCACTACTATTGATTTTTGAGGAAAATCAATTAATAATAATAGAAGTGTGTGAACTGTTTTGATGAATTTGTCAAGTGCGCAGATGGATCAAACGGAGTGACTAAGTCACAGACGGATTGATCATGTCTCAGACGGATCAGATAAAGTGCTTAAGTCTGAGATGATCAAAGACTAAGTCTGAGATGATCAGACGAAGTAGACGCATCTAAACAAGACAATGAAATCAGACTGAGTAGACGCATCTAAGCAAGACAATGAAATCAGACGGAGTAGACGCATCTAAGCAAGACAATGAAATCAGATGGAGTAGACGCATCTAAGCAAGACAATGAAATCAGATGGAGTAGACACATCTAAGCAAGACAATGAAATCAGACAGAGTAGACGCGTCCAAGAAAGATGCAGACAAAGTACATGCGTCTAAGTAAGATGCAGACGAAGTCCACGCATCCAAGCAAGACGCAGGCGAAGTCCACGTGTCCAAGCAAGACGCAGACGAAGAAATTGAAGAATGTACTAAAACGTCAGTTAGTTGGAGTTGAACTTAACTAATAATAGACGCTAGAAGATTTTAAGGATTCGTCTCTCAGACGATTTAACACAATTCAACTTTACTCCAATTTGTCTCTAATTTTTTTCAATATCATCATCTCTCAACTTTTAAAGAAATCTCCAAAGTTTTCAAAGTCATTTTTAACAATCCTCCAATTGTCTCTGAATTTTCAAAAATCATTATCCCTAAAGTTCTGAAGTTAACTCCCAAATTTCTTCATCATCATTTATTCTTATTTTTATTTTCATTCACCAATTTACTTGCCAATTGGCATTTTTCCTAATCCAGTAATATTCAACAAATTCTAAAATTCTCCTAAATTTCTAAATCAATTCACATATTCTTCACATCAATTTTCAATTCAATTAATTCAAAATTCTCACATTATCACATTTACAATCAATTATACCCGGAATATGTCAATGGATGCATGTACAATTATTTTCATGTGCAAAAATTTAAAATTCAAATGCTTGTATGCTAACCTTATACATGAGCATGAGATGCATTTTTCTAAATCTCTCATTGATCTTTCATGTACCATATTTTAGGATTCTAACCCCTAGTATGGGAATGGGATGTTACACACATGGTCATTACATCATAACCATACTTTTATACCAAAAATGCCCTTAAGGCTAAACTTAACATATTTTATGTTAAACTTTTCCAATTCAATTCCATTTGATTTCTGACACTTAAAACAATCCCAATTCACTTCCATGACATTTTAATACATACATTTAAGCTATAAAATCTCATTAATAAAAATTTACATAATCATGCACCCTTGGTCGAATTTCATCCAAAACCAATTATAAATCAATTCTTTTTCTTTTCTTTACTTCATTAGCATCAAAATCATTCTATAAACATCATACAACATCAAAATAAAATAAAATTTTGGATCATATCACATTAAAAACCCTAGCCACAACCGAAATTTCCTCTAATCATTTCCATCGTTTTTCTTTCATTCTTTCATCATTAAACTAGCTTCTTAATGCCATTCATTAATCTTAAATCATCATATGGAAAAATAAAACACTTTAGGCAATGACCAAATTTGACCAAGGTTCCACCAACTAGTATTCTTTATTTTCTTCTCCTAATCACTTCCAATGCAATAAAACCTTCATATCATATCATAAGGGTGCATTTCACACCGTCAAAACCAAATCTAAAATATAGCCCTACAAATCCAAATTTTCAACAAAACTATTAAGCTTACCAACTCATTTTCTTCCTCCTCTTCACTTGGATGGCTATGGGATCTTGTTGGATGCTTGATTGGAGGTAAAAGAGCATGAAAAACTCTTTAGATCACTTCTCCATGGCATAGCCGAAGCTCCCTCTTCTCCTTTTTCTTTTCTTTTCTTTTTATCTCTCTCTTCCTTCCTTCTTCCAACAATAGTCAACCACTTCTTTAAAGAGATAACGTTTTGCTTATTTGAACTTTTTGCACACCATTTTCATTAATAACTTCTCATATTTACACCTTTACCCAAAACTTCACAAATTTACACTTTAACCCACGTCACTTGTCACCTTTTGATTAGTTACTTTCCAAACCCATTAATGCATGCTTATCTCATGGAAATATTCCCATATAATGAACATATGGATTTTGGATGCATTTAATTTGCAAAAAGACCATTTTGCCCCTTTAATGAATTTAATTCACATACTAACCAAATTAAATTTTGAAATATTCCACAACTATCTTATCCTCAAATTGACCATGAAGTACTCTAATTAAGGTCAATACTTATTGAATTGATGCTTTTAAAATTTTCAAATGGGTTTAAAATCACTAATACCTCTTATTTTCCAAAAAGGGCATTTTAGTCCAATAATTTTGGATTACCCAAATTCTATTCAAACAACGTTTGTTTTGACACGCTTCAATCCTTGGGCACTCTAGTCCTAATTTTGGAGCTTTTCATCATATTACAAAATTATTCGGTAACTTTTTTGGTTACCTGAAAAAAAATTCGAATTAAATCTGAAAATTATTGATTGTGTTCGAAATCATCCATATTTCATTCAAAAGAGTAGCTTAAATCTCCAAAGCACATTTTGGGGCTTTTAAAGGTCATTTGGACTCATTCCGTAGCTTTTTCAGAGTTTTCGAAAAACTTTTGAAAAACTTTCGATCAAGTTCAGAACTATCTTTGATCTATCGGTGATCTCTGTTATAACCTCAACAATACATTTAAATGCTTAAATTACTCTAGTATAACATAATTAGAGCATAATCTATAAAATAAGTATACATCACATTACACAATAAATAGCATATTACATGGGCTATGTCATGTAAGAAAGTTTATGACAATAATAATGCCGCCACCATTTACTTTTAAAAGTAATTTAAGAGGCACTGTAAGGTACCAATTCTAGTAGTTGGCTTATTTTTAGTATAAAAGTTTTCAGAAAACTTATTGACACCACTGTTTATTGTTTAAGGAAAATAGAAAATGAAAACTTTTATATTATGAGCTTAATTTCGAAAAATCTTTCGAAATAGTATTTCAGAAAAATTGAAATAGTGCTCTATGAAAGGTTATTTATTATTAGATTTTATGATGCATGAATGAATTTTTATGGAGATTATTTTACCATGAGCTTTCTTATTATATGGGAATATTTCAGTTATGTTATTATGAAAAGTTTAATTTTCAGTAAAATGATAACACTCACTGAGCTCATTTAGCTCATTTATATTTTTATGTTTTTAAATAAAACACCCTAGGTTTGCATACAGGTGCTACAGTAGCTGGGATCCCACCGCAGAATTAGTTGTATCATCAGGTGCTGATGTGCTTGTGTCATTTTACTATGTATGTGTTTTTATGGAATTGGCTTGGTTATTTGTATATATGATTTAAATTATTTGGAAAGGGTTTAAAAGTGTGATATTGTAATTTTTTTGGGATTGTAAAATGTTGAGAATTATTTAATTGTAGTTGCTTGTGACGTGGACCTGAGGTCCCATTCTAGAAGTGAAGATGATATATGAAATATTAGAAGTGTTTTAAAATGTTTAGTGCAAGTTTTTGAAAATTGGGAATCTTAGAAAAGCATTCGTTATGCTGCTGAAATTTTAATAAAATGATTTAGAAAAAAATTCCTACTATTTTTTGCACTTTTAACTTTTAAAGTATAAAAGATTTTTAATAGCTGAACTGCTGAAATTTTAATAAAATGATTTAGAAAAAATTTCCTACTATTTTTTGCACTTTTAACTTTTAAAGTATAAAAGATTTTTAACAGCTAAACGACTTGGCTTTGCAGGAACCTTTGGTTGATTTAGATATAGATTAGAGGGTTACCGTGGGATCGTCAAGAGGGTTCCACATAAGTTTCGGAAGGGGAACTCTAGGATGGGTCCTTTCATACTTAATTTAAACTATTTTGAGATTGCACTAATGTATGCATCTATGAAAAGGATAAATGTTAACTTTGATTTAACCTTGTCAACATCAATTGTCAACTTGACTTCACTTCACTATTTAGCCCCTTTAGACCTTAATAACTCCTTTCTTTTATTCAAAACATGTCATATGAGCCTAACCATAAATATCAATATATTGACCTATCCTTAAGGGTTAATAAGGCATCTTAGTCGAATTAATAAAAGGGTTTTATGAAAGAGAAACTAGATTTGAAGTGTGGGATGTACTAGTAAGTAAGTGGCATTTTTGTTGAATGTAAAATGGAAATTATGTTTGGACAATAGACTTGGATATTTACATTTGAATTTGTGACACATGAAAAAAAGAGAAAATAAAAGAGTTATTTGGGTGATATGATAGCACTAGTCAAAGTTTTTGATGAGTTGATAGAGTATACAAAAACATTAGAGAGTATTTAAGGTTGTAATATGGATTATAGGTTCCCAATTACAATATATAACTAATATATGTTTTGAATGTTCCACTAACTTCATTAATTTTGACCTTCGTTATCTAGAAAATTCCTTACCTTTAACTCAAGCCCCATTTTAACTAAGAAAAAAGGATCTTTTGATTCATATGTCTATATAATCTAAGAACTAGAGATTTAGTGTATTAGTAAGCCCATGATAGAGCATCTTTATAACAATATGAGCAAAAGACCTAGCCCACAAAGCACTTGAATGACTAGAGGAAATATTAGAAAGGTTTATAAAATTTTTGCACTCACTTTTGAACGAAATTATTGTGTTAATGTCTCTTTATGTTTTTCTTTTGAACTTCAACGATGAGATATTGTGTTTACTTAAGTCTTAATTGAATTTATAACTTATAGTATGTATGCTTTTTTATATCATAAGGAAGAAATTGGACGGTTTTTTTTTTTTTATTGTTTACTTTAGTTAGTATGTTTACCAAAAGACGAGCAAAAGCTAAGTGGGAAATTTTGATAAAATTGCAAAATGATATATTTTTCCCCCTTAATATTTAGTCCTTTACACATATTTATGCCAAAATATACTCATTGTGCTTATATTTTGATTTGGGATGCAAATTGTCGGTGCTGAAGAATGTTATCCAACTTTGGCCGGATGACCACGCATGTCCCTTATAATGAACAGTGTGTAGCCTTACTCGTGCTTGCCACGTCAATTAGGGTATTTAGTGCCGTTTTTTTGGAAATGAGGCTTCACTTCGTTATTATCTATGTAGAGCGAATTTGACATGGCATGGTGTGAATTGATCTAAAATTGACGTGGAAACAAAATTCTGACATAAGACTAAGTTTTAAATGAGTGTGAAGTTCAAAAAGTAATGGGGTATTATTATACACCTCTAGATTTGTTTGAAAAGGAGCTTAAAGAGTAGAAGAAATGCATGGCATGGGAGCATGATGGTCTCACTTGCAAGTCGCAGCGTTTGAAATGGGGCTATAGCTATAGTTTTTCACATTTTTAGATTTCGAGAACACCAAATCTAATCTTCTTGTTAATCCCCTTGTCGGTGCTACGGATTGACATATAATTCACAAACGGAGTGCCGTGTCCTTTATGATTATATACCATCTTCTGGGTATCTGCTTGATTACCAGCAAGAAATGAAAAAACTGTCTGAGATCATCATTGGGCTAATGATCGAGTCCTTGGGCTTGACACAACAAGATGTGAAATGGTTCAAGCCCAAAAGTGAGGTAATGAACCACCGCCATATATCTTGCAATTGAATTTCCTATCCAGAGTGTCCAGACCCAGGTCATGCAATGGGCTTAGCTCCTCACACAGACTCTCAATTGCTCACTTTGCTTCTCCAAATCTGCAGCACCAATGGCCTCCAAGTTCATAAAGAAAACTGTGGGTGGGGTCCTGTACATCCACTCACAAACGCAGTTGTAGTCAACACCGGGGACACGGTGCATATTATCTCCAGTGGAAGTTTTTAAGAATCCACTGCATCAGGCGGTAGTCAACAGGAAACACCACCGCATATCCATTGCATACTTCTATACCCCACCTAAGGACATTAAGGTATCACCACCAACAAAGTTGATCGACTCTAATCATCCTCTACTGTACCGGCCAGTTACATGGAAAGAATACCCTGATGTAGAGGCAGCAGAATTGACCAATGCCTTGGAGCATATAAAGATATGATACCTTTTTCCCCTGTTGCTGTTGTCTCCGTGTTGAAGTGAATTAATTTCTTGGCTGTTCCATAATTTAGCCTCCATAGAACGAGTTATACAGTACCAATACGTAGGACGATTTACTTTAATTTGAATCCATAAAACATCAACTGCAGGAGCAGGATATCGCTCTAAAGCCTCACATCCTTCACTTGCCAAACTGGGGTTGCAAAGGGCTATATAACACTTGAATAATGCGCGTACATCTCACAACATATTACTAAACATTTAAAGTTTAGTATTTACAATTTCTGGAACTTTCAAGGGTCTTCCTGTGCTCTTATTTTATATTTTCTACCATGTTTTTCCCTGCTAGACAAGTTAGGTTTGGCACAAAACTTCAAGTTTTGCGGTTAACCCTCAACCGGGGATGCAGTTAGTTACAGTGTGCGGAAATGAAATGAACAAAACCTAAGAAACCCTGTACTCCTACTAGATAGACATAGGCTGTAGCAGTTGGTCAATATGAACATCAAACAATCGTGCAAGACCTCTAAACCAATTCATATTCAGTAAGGCAATGGTCAGCAATCATTCACTTCCAGAGCTTAACGCACTTGTCATGACTAGCAGAAGCTACCACACCAGTAACGCTTGATGCTGCCAAGGATGACACTAGTTTTTCATGAGCAGTCAGTGTCATTGTTTTGTTTTCAGCCATGCTCCATAGTTCCAGAGTCTGAAAACAGCATTTCAGAATGAGTCAAGTCCAATGAGTATGACAACACTAAACCAATTCCATGTACATAACAACTCCCACTTTCTCTGTCACACACAAAGGAAATAAAGATTATCCCTAAATTATTCTCACAAGCCAAGTTGCAAGCTGCTGAGAATTTCAGTTCATTAAGAAAAGATATGGACTGGATATTTGAATTTAATGTTATGTTGCAAAATCAGTTGCAAAGCTATATGGTGTAAAGCAAAGTAGTGATAACTTGCCTCATAACAGCCAACAACCAACAAAGAAGGATAAGTTGGATGGAAGACACAAGTGTTAAACTTGTTTCCGGAACAGTTTAACTCATGAATGCAATCCCCTTTGCTGCCAGAGCCAATCTTCCACAATCTGACAGAGTCATCACTCACAGATGCTAAATACTCACCAGAAGGTTCCCAGCATACAGAATGGACAGGGTTTTTATGGCCCTATAATTAGCAAGATGGAAAAACCAAATACTGGGTCAGCCACTTCATGTGAACGATATGGAAGTAGTATACAACTACAAGATATGAATCTTATGGAGAACTTCCATGTATACTCAAAGGATAAAAAACATGATAGAAATCCTCTAATTTTCACAAATACATCTCAATCTCATATGCAAACTCATTTGGAATACTAACATAGGTTTTTTAATGCTCTAAGGCTTTTACCCTAAAATTCAGAACATGTTAGGAAATAAGAAGTGGATTATAGCTGCTTTTTGAGCAGTGATCAAGCCAGGTTAGATCCAGAAGAAAGATGCTTTGGGAGAAGGGAGTGGATTTAGATTAATTATGCAGACCAAATGAAGGATCATGGGCAGCAACAAATAAAGAAGTTTTGGAAAATTACTATTTTGTGCCGATAGTACCCTCTGATGTAAAGAAATACAAAAGCCATAAAAAAACAAGGAATAGAAGACCTAAAAACATAATAGAGGCAGAAAGCACATTAAATAACTCCAAACTCGGAATATAAACCGTACAATACTAATTTTCGCTCCCGTTAGGCCAAATTGAACTGCGAAATCTTCATAACCCTCCCTTCTTAAACTCCATCTCACCCTCACTAGCAATTAAAAATGCCCATAAGCGACTTACTAATGTGAGATTCAATCCCAAGACTTTAACCTGAAAAGGCACTGACAGTAGGGTGGACTCTTAGACCAAACACCTAGTTCATAGTAATTTCTATTTGCAAAAGAAAGACTTGGCAAAAATTTCAACTCAAGTATTAGCAAGAGCCAAAATTGAAACCTAAAAACTCTAAGCTCCAATAACAAATGCAATGCACACAAACTACAATAATGTGAGACCTTTACAATCACTAAAACATGCATAACAATCTATCATTTGATTGCTTTTCACCAATTTAAAGTGGGCTTTAACATGCAAATCCAATAAAAGTCTTCCGAGTTTAAATGAAAAAACCTAAAAGGGAACAATAACCAGAAGTTACAAACCTGCAATTTAATCCTGGTACTTGAGGTTTCAACATCAACAATAGTTACCAAATTTTCAGAAGTAGCTGCCAGGATACGCCCAAATCGAGGTTGAAATCTCATCAGGGTAGCCCCAGACTGTAATATTTAAAAAGTCAAGAAAAAACGTAACTGTGATATACTATGGGTTCAAATTTATATATTATTCCTCCCAAGATAGGAGTACACTAAATTCTATACCTTGAACACCCCTGCGCAGCTGCCATTTTTTATATTCCAGAAGCGCGCCTCACTATTGTTATCACAGGAACAGATGAGATCCTCTTTAGTAGGGTGGAAGTCTACAGACGTAACAGTTGTGGAATGTCCCACAAAATTACGGAGTGAAAAGCCAGGCTGCAAATTAGAATGAAGTTTTATAACTAGAAAAGAAGGGGCATCAGAAGAACTGGCTCATGGTTCCACAACAGTTGTACAATTTATGTACCATTTGAAGATAAACAGTTATCATATTATGGTATCCTTCAATCATACAGTAGATTAATTTCAAAATTCTACTGTTTGCAGGCAAAAACAAATGTTTGTTAAAATCTACTATAAGTAGACCAATATTACTAACATTTTCAGATTCCCAAACCCTAACAGTTTTATCAGCTGAAGATGTAGCAATCCTTGACATGTTTGGGCTGAAACGAACATCAGTAATCCATTGAGAATGTTCCTCAAGGGTAGACTTCGCTGTAAAAGACTCTGCACACCACAATGTAACCTGTAGTACATGACCATGACAATGACAATTAAAAAAATATATTTGTTTGAAGAAGGATTTAACATCTCCTGCACCAGGTTTTTTTAAATGCATTTATGACGTTCCAGCAGACTTGCATATATACAATAGTTACCTTCTTATCATGCCCACCAGTAGCAAGCAATTTTCCATCTGATGAGAAGTCACAGCATTCAACTTTACTTGTACTTGCAGGAATATGCCGGATCTCCGAAAATGTAATACCTGTCTTGGAAATAATGTCAAGCTCTAATGGCCAAATACAGAATATATAAAAAAGATTGGAAATTTGTGCAAAAGGGGCATGAACCAAAAACTATATTTTAAAGAGAGAAATACTGTTACTAATTAAAGATGAGCAAAATGAAAATTGATTTATGAGTGACCACCATTAATGTTCATACTCTGGCAATATTAGTTGCACAAACCATACCAGATAATCATCAAGGATATTGCCAATATATGCAAACAAACAAAATCGATTAATAGTTTGCATCCATTGGTAAATTTTCTTCATCTGTTGACTACTTGACATTGTTAAGTCATAAATGTCAACTAATTGTATCTTATTGGTAAAAACACTCAATTATCATCTGTAAAAATTAGTGACCTGTGTCCATCTCTAATGAATAGTTTTGCCTGTGTCCCTTCTTGACAATTTAGCTAAAGAAAAAATCATCTCTCCATCCCAATTTCCTAGGTGTGGCTGCTTGCCTTATTCCATACCAATGCTTAGTGGGATGGAACAGATCAGTCAATCCAACTGGCACGATCATTGATACGAGTCAGTTATACAGTGAAAACCAGTAGGTAGAACAAGTTTTGGGTAATTTTTTAACTCCAAACAATTTGTTCTGATTTCATCAAAACTGGGTTAATTAGTTAAACCTTCACCTTCTAAGTGTTCTTACGATACCCTGGTCAGACTAATAAGGAAGTTATACCTTTGGTGACATCTCCAGATTGACCAACTCGATCTCTAGGATCAGCTGCATCATGTGAAAAGAAGGATTCTACATTCTCATCTAGAATCTTATCATCCACAAACCGATCAATATCAGCCTGCATTTGATAGTCTCAATCATCCAACTTTTACATGTAAATGACAACCACAATTCATTACCAACCAATCACATAATGAGATATCAGAGAAACTATCACAAAATTGTAAAATGACACAAGTATGTGAGTGTTCTGCCAGTATTAGTAAAGAAGTAAATTAGAAGCCAATAATCAATTTCCCTCCACATCTACTTGAGGACAAATCAATTTAAATTCTCTTTGACAACTTTTTGAGTTTAAATGCAACAAATTCCAGAGTTCATTAAAAATATATTATCATTGACAAACATATACTAGTATGAAGAAAACAACTTGCTTTGGAAATTATAGATTTCAGAATTGCAACTTGTTTTGCCTTTTCAAACTCTAAAAACATCAGGTTTCATAGTTGAAGTATCTCAAAAATGAAACATCGAACGATTAAAGCCCTTTGTAAGCACAAGGTATTCAGAAAACACTATATTTGCTTGTCCCATCTTACATCAATTAACAAAACAACACATTTAAAGGTTAAAAAATTAGTAGCAAGCTTAATAAATGGAAATTTAGAAGGTCAAAAATGCCGTAGAAGATAAATTATTTTGCTAACCAACTCATTTGCAGCTGATCCAAGGGAACCCAAGCCATCAGAGCCAAACATAAGCAAAGGTTTCGAGGATCCACCACTGTGTGACAAAGGCATAGACATAGCATCTCCTGGTGTGTGTGTAGAAGGTGTTGATGGAGAACTTGGAGATGGTCCAGCAGTGTTACCAGTCCCCGAGCTATTGGCAGGGCCTGAAGATGATCCCGGTTGCTTTCTCTTGCGCCCAATCTGACTTTTTGAGGCCTTTAATGAACAGAACATAATGAAAAGAGAACCAAAGAAAAATAATTTCAATAATGTAACTCGGAAAGAACATTCATGGTTGAAGCATCCACAGATTTGAAATTAAATCCATCAAGTATGCAGATAGGAATTCCAATTTCCGGAAAAGGAACTTTTCTAAACAAAGAACAAAAGACAATAAAAAACAATTATCTAAGAACAAAGTCAAAGGAAAACTTTTTAAGGTCCATATATGGTCTAAGTATACAAGAGGATGATAGTTTTCTTAGTGTTCAAACATTTTACTCAAGCACCAAATATTTTGATGAATGGATGGTCATAGAAATCTGACCTACATGACATTCCAACCCTCAGGCCATTTATTTTTTCCTTTTGAAAGCTGACATCAGAAAATCAACAACTTAAATATAGCATACCTGTTCATTTCCTTGGAAGGTGCTTGACATGCTGCCATCAACAGTCATGCCACCAGAACCAATAATTTTTTCTTGCTGTGCGAGGTGTTGATTTGAGCTCTGAGATTGTTGACTTGAAAGAGGATGCTGTGGGTACTGTTGCTGCTGTTGACTGTTCTGCATATGTTGTTGCTGCAACTGGAAACCTCAACCATATAAGCAAATCCATGATGAAAATTAGCTGAAGAAAGCACACAGTAGAAAAAATAATCCTCAGTCTAACATCAGAGAAATAAGTACCTTAGCCAGCACATCTGTTTCAGCACGGGACATTACAGGAGAACCAACATGCATTGGTGATCCAATGTTACTGAGCGCATCAGCAGAATTAAATGAGCCATCCTTCCCAACAGCCATAGTCTGGCTATTCACAAGCATTTTTAGCTTTCTACGCTCCAAATCATTAACAGATGGAGATGGCAAGTTTTGCTGTGCTTGAAGCATCAATTGCTGCTGAAGTTGAAGTTTGTTAAGAGACTGTGGAGACTGCATCAACCTTTGATGTTGAAGGAGCCCAAGCTGCTCCAGCCCCTAAAAAAGGAACCAAGGTCAGAACTGTAATGCAGGAAAAATAAAAAGGATGAAATAAAATAAGTTTAGCATAAGATATTTTAAATAAATTTGCTAAAATTTCCCTATGCATCACTCAAGGAGGTTAAATGACCCAATCAGTTATCGTTTCAGAAACTTACAGTCAAAGGCCATCCTTTCAAAGTCAATTTGTCTCCCCCTTGTGTTGATCCTATTCAAATACCAGAACCAGTTAGTTGCAAACTCAAATGATAAGTACTTTACACAGTTTGGTAATCAAATTAACAATGCAAGCATTGATAACCAAATCTAGAAAAAAAAAAGGAAAACAGAAAAGATTAATGAATTGAACATCCTAAGGTATACAAATGCAATAAATTTGGATTCCTTTCTTTTCTCTATGACACAACATTTCAAATCCAAAACAGAAAAGGTAAAAAAATAAAGCGGAATGAAGAGAAAATGACAAGACAGTTAAGAGTTATGAAAAAAGTATGGAGGAAAAGGGTCTCAATTCCACTGCTAAACCTGAAAATACAAGTCAACCAAATATTTACAGTAATGTAAAAGCAAAACCTAAACATAAGCCCATAGATAAAAAAATCTCACTCCCTAAATTGGCACCAATAAAAATGCCATATGAACCACTGCATTAATCTACAATAAATTTTCAACATCTTATGGTTATTTTCCAGTTCATGATAGTTCTCTCCAGAAAGTTGATCAATAGCAGAGTCCAGATGAAATTTTAACAAAGACAATTTTTCATTGACAAATAAAATTTATCCTACCAAACTAGCATGTGAGGAATGCCATCAGCTAGCAATCACAAATCAGATCAAACTTTCATAAGCAATAGGTAATACCAAATTTTTACAAATAAATCTAACAGATAAGGCCCTAATGGGAAAGTAAATTTTAGTTCCAGAAAAGTTTCTAGACAGAAAGTACCATGAATTCCCATTAAAGATCCTTCAGAACCAGCATTCCTGGAATTAATAATTGCAGCCATCTCAGTCTTCATCTCCTGTTTCACAAGATTATATTAGAAAAATGGAGCATGTTAAATTTTAAACTAAAAAACAACTTTACCTGGGTAGACACAGGCAGCTGTTGACTACGGTTTTGAATACTTGAGCATCCAGGTGCACCATGTAGTGTATGTCTGGGAAAAAGAAGAAGAAAAAAGTGCATAAAGGTTTCACTAATTTGATTGATAAAAAAATGTAATATCCCATAAGCATAGCAATAAAAACTACGGTGAAGAAGAGTACCCAGGAGGCTGACCACCCAATGCTGTTTTCAACAACGATGCATTATTAGGATCTAGAAGCTGACCCACATTGTCACTTAGCCGTTGCTGCAAATAGAAATGTTAGAATGGAAACCATAGTGATACAAGAATGAAGTCTATTGTTCACCAAAAAAATGAAAAAATCTTCCAATCTTCCTTGCTTCATAAAAACTTAGCACCTTCATTGCCACATCATCAGAGGAATTCCTCTGAAGTGGAAGCTTTAATCTATCCTCGTAAATTTGTGTTGCCATAGCACTTGCAGTTGCAGTGGTATGTCTTGATGCATCATTAGTGGCAAGTCCAATGGAACCACCATTCAGATGTTGGTTCCCATCTCTTCTTTGGTGTTGCTGCTGTTGCTGCTGCTGTTGAGCATGCCTCTGTAGCAAAAGCTGTGGCATCTGCATCTGCTGATGTTGCTGAGGTTTTGGATGTGGATGATGTTGTTGCTGTTGTAATTCCCGAGCCTTAGCCAATTGACTCTACCATTTACCATAATTTTTATTTAGCAAGATTACAAGTTATACTTCTACACAACAAATATATGACGTACAATTGAATATATGTCCTAATAAAAATGACCAGTTCGTTTCTATTAAAGATACCTATACTCATGCAGAAGTAGAGAAGTGAATTGAAAAACTTGGTAACCTCCAAACTGGAACAAAAAAAAACACTAGGACAACCATATGCATCTTTTCTTTCTACAAATAACACTGGATATTGCCAAGCTAATGACGTCAAACAGAAGTTGTTCCAGCCAATTTAGACAAAGAATTGATGGCTGCAAATCAAACTTAGACAAGTTGAATTGATTGAAAAATCTATAACCCAACCTCAATATAAGATGCAGCAGCTTTTGAGTGCTTCTCATTTGTCCTAGCAATGAATATGTCCCAGAAAATAGACCACCACTCAAAGAGAAAACCACCTGGTGCATCAATAGCTATACCAAAAAAGAATCAAGTGATTATTATAATAACGTTAAGGAAATGAAAGAGCAAAAGGTAAGGAATTTCTTTTGGCTATTTCTTCTGTTTTATCTTTTTATAACTTGAGCATCTATTCAGTTTGAC
>JANIHZ010000008.1:51706818-51720816 GCA_027478365.1 Erythroxylum rufum | reverse complement strand
TTCGATTCTTTTGATTTTCGTGCCCAACATTGAAGCTTTTTGATTTCTTTGGTTTTGGCCCACTTTCGCTTTATGATTTGTTCTTTCGTTTTCACCCTCTTTGTTTTTCGATTTTTGTTTTCGAGTGGTTGGGTTCCGGAAGTAAGCGGGACCCAACAATATATATCCAATCTAGTTGGGAGATGATGTATCCTACTAGTACATTGTGGACTATATATCTCTGAAACCCTTGGCTGTACATCGTATGTATCAACTTGAGATTCTTGTTCCATCTGGATGTGAATTTGTAGCTCTTGAACTTCTTTAATTAGTACCTCACTCCCACTACTTTCTTTAAGAATAAATTCTCTTTCCATTAATGTAGCATGTCTTAAAACAAACACCTTTTGTTCAAAAGGATGGTAAAATTGATATTTGATACTCTCTTTTAGATACCCCATAAATTTGTATTTATCTGATTTACCATGAAGCTTATTAGATATTGCACACTTTTCATAAGCATCATATGTTTAAATCTTTAAGTGTGACAGCCTTAATCTTGTACCAATCCACATCTCATATGGTGTCTTGTCAACCAATTTGGATATAACTTTATTTAGAAGGTAAGTAATAGTTTTAATGGTATATCCTTAAAAGGAGATAGGAAGGACTGTCTGACTCATCATGAAACATACCATATCTAATAGAGTACGATTTCTTCTCTCTGATACTTCATTATGTTGTGGAGTTCCACGAGGAGTCCATTTTGAGAGAATCCTAATCTCTTTTAAGTACTAAGAAACTCGTGGTCCAAGTATTCACTACGTTGATCCAATCTATGTGTCTTAATATTTTTACCAATTTATTTCTCAACCTCAAGTCTAAATTCTTTAAACATTTCAAAAGATTTGCACTTTTGTTTCATTAAGTACACAAAACCATATTTAGAATGATCATTTATGAATGTAATGAAATATGAGAATCCACCTCTAGCACTAGTAGACATAGGCCCACATGCATCTGAATGTATTAGCTCAAGTAACTCACTAGCATGTTCTCCCTTTCCTAATAAACAAGATTCACATGTTTCATATAATCCATAATCAAAAGGATCCAAATATCCTTCTTTATGTAACTTTGTGATTCTAGTTTTGTTGATATAACCTAACCTACAATGTCATAAATAAGATGGATTTTGGTCACTTAACTTTCTTTTCTTGCTATTTATGTTGAGAATTGGCCTTTCAGGATCTAACTCATACAAACTATTTGTAAGTAATCCAAATCAATAATAAGCATCATCTTTATAAGAAGAACAAGTTTTATTTTTAATAATAAAGACAAATCCATTCAAATCTAAATAAGAAATAGAAATGATGTATTTAGTAACAATTGAAACATAATAGCAAGTATTCAGTTCTAGCTCTAGGCTAGAAGGCAAAGCTATACCATAAGTTCCTATAGTTAATGTAGCAACTTTTGTTCCATTGCCTACTTATAGGTCCACTTAATCTTTCCTTAACAATCTACTTTATAATAACATCATCATATTATTACATTCATGAGAATCATATCCATTATCTAACGCCCAATAATATGAAACAGAAGTAGAAAGATTTATATCTTACATGAGAACTAATAATACTTGAGAACCATACCTGAAAAGACAATTTCCTTAAGCTTTTTTTTCTTTCAAGGTACCAAGATAAGTTGAGCAGTTCCTCTTCTAGTGTCCATTAACTCTGCAATGAAAATCATATGCCCTTGTCATTGCTCTTCTTCTTGACACTACCTTTTGGCGACACTACTTAGCAGAAGCCTTATGTTTCTTGTTATTATTCTTCTCAGAGCCATTTTTCTTGCTCTTGGAAGAATCCACAATAAGAACATAATTGGGTTCCTTCTAAGGGTACCCTTCTACATTCTAAGGGCACCATAATGACACATCCTTTTCAATCACATGGAAGTTCATAAAGAACTGGGTAAAGCTTGAACTAAGAGACTACAGCAACAAATCAACGCTTAACTCATGGTCTATGAAAAAACTTAATTGTGCTAATTTTTCAATATACCTAATCATGGTTAGATGTGAAGGTTCACTGAAGATCCTTATGCTATCTTGCATTGAAATAATGCCTTAAGGAATTGATACCTCTCCACCATGCTTTGTGCACCAAAAAATTCCTTGAGATGTATAATTATAACAGGAGCATTCATGTTCGCATGCTACCTCTGAAGCTCTAGAAACATGCTAGTCGACATCACTTATAGCTTACTTAACATCATCAATGTAACCTTGATGTCTCTCCCAAGCCTTATTAGTCGCATCTGAACTAGCCTAGTAGGCTTTGGTGGAACATAAGTATCAAGAACATATAACTTCTTTTCTTGCTTAAGAACAATTCTCAAGTTTCGAAACTAGTTTAAGAAGTTAGGTTCAGTCAGTTTATTAGCGTCCATCAAGCTCCTCAATTTCAGATTAATACTCATCTTCTAATTCAATAATCAAAAGACATAAAAAGAGCAAGTATTAGTTTATACCCAAAATCAAATAAAATGAGGACTTTAATGAATATTTGATTACTCCCACTATTGTATTCAAACTAATAGCCTTTACTATTAAATCTAGAAAATATTAAATAATTTCTTAGTGGATTAGAATCGTATTCATAAATAATTGATCTAAAGTTTGCTCAATAAACCAACAAATTTGAATAAGGTAGATAACAACTTTATCAATCATATATTATGTGACTCCTGGATATGTTACCGAAAAACTCTTTCCTAAAATATGTCATATATATTATTCATAACCCTGCCTCTAAATCCATATGATCATGAGTTTGCTCATTCAATTCATACAAATTTAGTTAAGTTAGGACCCATTAATTTATGATAAAATATATTCAAGTTAAAGTGACCTTGAGTTTGCCCAACAAGTCATGCAATAAATAAAACTCTAATTTTAGTTTTAAATAATGGAAGGAAATTATCACGTTTTTAAGGTGTACTTGATATTTAATTAAGGGATTTCAAATTGTTTTAGTCTCATCATTAATATAATTTCACTATATTTATAATTACTAATATAATCTATTTATGAAAGAAATCATTCAAAACCTTTGCTTTATTCTAATTGTTGATTTGATAACTAATTTAATTTAATAATTCAATTTTTAAAAAAATTAAAGTAAAATCCTAAATATTCCTAATAATAATTACCCCTTGAAACAATTTTCAAACATTTAGAAAAATACTTTTTCAATTTTATTAGGAAGATAAACCAATTTAATTTCCATTAAATTAATTTAACTGAAATTAAGGCTTTAAAAACATTAAAAATTTAATAAAAATTTGCACGCACCAGAACCGATTCACGGACCTCAGTCAACGAGGAACGTTCACTAGAGTGTGTTTGCTCCAGATGCGCTCCCAAAACGTTAGGTGTATATAGGGTTTCTGCGTTTTTTACGCCACCACCACCCTTTTCTTCTACTTGTCGTTATCGCCTACTTCGAGAAAACTGTGTGTTAGTCTCCATCGTCATTGTAGGTGAGATATGCCACCTTCACCAATGGGGTTTCACCATTGCTTTCAACCTACCAACAGCAACGGTTTGCCGCTGGTGGGTGACCCACTAGTGACAATTTGCCTCTGGTGATATCCAGTGCACACAAAAATAACACAACCAATTTCTCCAGAACAACATATCAGGCCAAAAGATGTAATTAAAGAACAAAATAACAAAAATAAAAATATAAGGGATAAGTAATCTATTTTTTGTTAATGAACTAGTTTTTCCATAACAACATAATTACAACGCAAAAGCAGACAACGAAGCGACATAAAAGTTTTCAAAACAATTTCAAATTTAATTAAAAAATAAAGCCTTCATTTTTATCAATCCAACAACAATCAAGCTTTTAATTGAATTTAAACAATTAAAGAAGGCTTTAAGAACACTATTGGAAAACAACCATGATCGAATTAAGGGTGCAGCAAAAAAATAAAAATTTTAGGATTTCTGATCGGATCCTGATTATTAAATTACTTGAATAATTAAATCGAATCATAAAATATAAAATAATACCTAATTCGATTTTCTCATTGAAATCCTTTCGAAAGCTTTTCAATGTGTTAATCAAGAGTTGTTCATGTGTTCAGCCTCTAAAAACATCCATTGACCCAATTTCTCAACTCTTAAGAAGAAAAAGCAAGAGTGTTAACTTCTTTATACTAATTCCCTATTTATAAAAAAAGCATTAGGGTTTTTAATTATTATTAAAATTAAATACCTCAATTATAATTAAAGTCAAACAGTATTTGTAATTAATTTAATTTTAATAAAATTAAATATCTCATATTTATTTCTAAAAATTCTTAAACTTTATAATTAAATCAACTTCTATGAAAATTAAATACATCAATTATAATTAAAGGTTAACTCTAATTATAATTAATTTAATTCTAATAAAATAAAATATATTATATTTGATCCCTAAAGTTTCTCACACTTTATAGTTAAGTCCAACTTAATTGAAATTGATTTTTCTCTTTTAAATTGATCTATATGTGTGACCCATTAAGTTCTTAATATATTGACAATGATAATAATTATAAATCAAATTCATAATTAGAATCAGATAAATTAAAACTCATTTTAATTTATCTTTAGTTTTCTAATTAAACAATTTATAATCATAGATCAAAATTGACGTCTAGTAATATGTAATGACCACCCAAATATCATGAATGTCAAAATGGTTTGAGTTAACCTATCCAAGTATGATTATGATGTATAATTTAATGTCTACTCTTTTGTATCCAATCATGTATGTTATTTTTTTTAATGGAAAAGATTCATTAATAAAGAATTTAGTTAAAAGCTTATAAGAGGAACTAGGGGAATACCTTTAGACACTAGATAGATGCAGTGTTTTTTAACTACTCACAAACATAAAGAGTATATGAAATTAATAACTAGAGAACATCGATGTTGCTGGGAATTCTACTTAAAGACAAAAGCTCTTTGATGTCGTAGAGATTTTCTAAGATGAGAAGGTCTCTAGGCTTGGACTTGAGTTTGAATTGCCTTGTATTCCATTCTTTCCATATTGTCTGTAGACACATGTTAACAACTACAATATGAGTCCACTTTAGGGGTGTTCTTTGAGTAGCTAACCACTGGATAATACTAGAGAAAGTAGTAAATTAGTTAGGCAAATAGCAACTCAATTGAATAGCTTACCATACTCGACTAGTCACCTTACACATGAAAAATAAATGCTCTCTTATTTCTTTCTGAGTTATACAGAAAGGATTGATGTTCAAGTATATAAACTTATCAGTAACAGTAATATATTTTATATAGTGAGCCACAAAAGAAAGGAAGTTCTTAGGGGGATCATTTGTGCCAGATGATTCAGTGCCACCCCACTTCTAGTTTCCTCCCCCGTAATAGGTCTCTTATGATTTTATTGGATAGTTGGTGAGTTGGCCTATTATACCAAAAGAAAGCATCCTAATTGAGAGAGAGAGGATATGGAGGTTACAAGTGTCTAAGGCTCTCTAGAAATTGCTAGCGATCACCATTAATGAATTAATCCATTTTAGTATGTTGAGTGATATTGATAGGACCTATAAGGAAATGTTGTAAATGGAAAAGAGTTCCTTTTCTTGTCCAATCATCGAACCACAGGGAGATTAGCTTCCTATTACCAATGATGTAAGACATATGATCTTGTAGAAGATTTCTCAAGTGAATTAATTAGTTCAAAAAATAATAATTGCCAGTAGTTTTGCATACAACCCAGATGCTTCTCCTTTTGAGGAAGTAAGAGTGTTTTCCTATCTTCCAAATTCCACCATAACTGTTTCAGAATGAGGATCTGATTAGTAAGCTTTGCAGAAGAAATGTTTAGTCCTCCTTCTTTTGGGAAGAAAATGTCAGACCATTTGATTTTAGCACTACCTTTAACTCTATCGACTGATTCCATAAGAAATCCTTGAGTAATAAATCAATTGACTTAATAATCCCTTTAGAAAGAAATATGTGTGAGCTCCAACAGATATGTAATAAGCTAAGAACATATTTGATAAGTTAGATTTTCCTTATAAACGATAGGAATTTGTTCACACAGTAGCCTATTCTTCTCTGAATTTTCATTACAAGTGGACTGCATTCGAGGTTGGTAAGTCTCCTATTTGAAACTGGAAGGCCTAGATATAGTAGTGGTGCTTTCTCATCCATTCCAGTGGGTGAAGCTATTCGGGAAGCCATTAGAGCAGCTCCTTTGGAAATAATAAAATGAATCTTGTTAAGGTTGATGTGCAAACCCGATAATTCTCTGAAACTGTCAAGAGCCTTCATAAAGCTTTGGATTGATTCAAGTTTGGCTATGTAAAAAGGTAACATATGATTTGAAAAAGAAAGGCTAGTTAACCCAAGTTTCTTACATTTCGAGTGGTGTTTAAATGTAGTATTCAAGGCCATTTAATGCTAAATTGTGGAATTAAGCATTTCCATGCACGTGATGAAAAGTAGGAGGAAAGAGGATCCCCTTACTTTAGGCCTTTCCTAGCCTTGAAAAAGTTGGAAAGTCTATCATTGATCATAACTAAATAAGTTACTTTAGAGACACATTCCTTGATCCAATTGATGATCATAGTTGGGAGACCATATCCCTCCATCATTTATCATAAAAAACTCCATTGTACATTGTCAAAAGCTTTATAAAATTCAACCTAATAGTGCAGTTAAGAGTTGAATTTGTTCAAGAATAACCTTGGAACAACTCTTGCACAATCAATATATTATCACCAATTTGCCTATTACATATGAAATCCCCCTAGTTTTCACTAATAAGTGGAATGAGAGCTTTTTTTCGGTCTTATTGCAATGATCTTTCAAATAATTTTGTAAAGGAAATTTGTGCATGCATTTGGTCTAAACTCATTAAAAGATGTGGGATTTTCTCTTGTAGAAATCAAACAAAGAAATTTTTAATTGATTTCCTTGAGAAACACTCCATTAGATATAAATTATTTCACTGCTTTCTTGACAAAGGGGCCTATAATATTCCAAGTTTTCTAATTGAAAAAGCTATTGAGTCCATCAGGACCTATTGCTTTCATACCATTCAATTTGGATAGAGCTTCCTCAATGTCCCTATCATCAATAGCCTTAATTAACATTTCAAAGTCCTCATGGTTTGTTCTCTTAGAAATGACCTCTAAGAGATTAGCATTGGAGATAATACCTGAATTGGAAGAAAAAAGAAAATTATTGAAATACTTCATTGCCTCTTCTTAGATTTCTATATGGTTTTGAAGCTGAACTCACTTACTAGTAGAGATTGAACAAAGTATTTTTTTTCTTGTAAGCTAAGTTTGAGTTGAAGAAAAACTTTGTGCATTTAACTCCATCTTTAAGCCAATTCACTTTTGCTCTTTGCTGAAGGAGTGAGTTGTGACTTTAGACAGTGGTCATATAGTTAAAGAGGGCCTATTTTTCATTGGCTAAAAGTTATGGATCATGAGGGAATAAGGCAAGATTTCTTTGGATTTCAGTAAGGACATCCTTAGATTTAGATAGTGATTGATTAATAGAGCCCCTCAAGGAGTGTAAGGAGTTCAATTCCTTTTTAATTTCCTTTAAGATTTGCACACAAATGAATTTTCTAGTTCCCTGAAAATAGCAATCAAATCCTTTCTTGCAAGCTTTGAAAAATCCTAATGCTATGGCCAAGTAATTGTTAAACCTGAATGGAAATTTCTTAACAACCGATTGAAAAAGCTTCTCTATCCTAATTGGGATATGACTTGAGAAAAGAGGGTCAAGGAAAGTTGCATTGCTATTGCAGAATTATGCTAGCCATCTGCCATTAACTAAAGCTTGATCAAGTTTCTTTTGGATGAACCAATGTTAGCTTTGTTTTTTGGACCATGTATATTTGTGATCAACATCGTTCAAATCTATCACACCCAACTGGTTCACACATAGCTTGAAATCGTCACAGTAATTTCTAATATGAAAATTACCATTTGCCTCAAACCTATACAATGTAGAGTTAAAATCACCACATAGTATCCAAGGAAATCGAATATCTCAACTGAGAGCTATTAGTTTAGACCATAATGTTGCTCGTTGGTACCCAAAATTACTAGCATAAATGATGGAGGACATAAAATCAGTGCTTTCATGCAAAAAGGATATTTTGAGGTGCCCCATTTGCTCAGTGGAATGGAGAAGCTCCACTCTAACCTCATCAGCCTTACAACATATAATAATTCTACCAAGAACATGTTGTGAATGATTGGTGAGCATCTGACAACTAGAACCTAAGTTTAGTTTACCAACATTCTCTAGTTTTATTTTGGTTTCAAGTAATCCTACAATTAAAGGCCTTTCTCTCTAAACAAAATCCCTTAAAGCACCTTGATTTGTAGAGAAGTTTAAACCTCAGACATTCTAGATGATAATTGACATATTAGAAGTATTGGTTTTTAGAACCTTTATTCTTGCTCCTATGAGATCTTCACTTTTCGACTGTTTGGAATTACATGTTCTACTCCTTATGATCTAAACCAACTTCGTTTATTGACATGTTGCAAGGTGATTGAGTAATTGTTTCAAGACTAGTTTGAGAAATTAGTGAGGTGCTAGTGGTTTTCTCATTTGATAATTATCTATTATCAGCAACAATAAAATCAAAAGCAGTTTCATAGGTAGTTTTAGTAGTGGAAACCTTTTCTGCAACATGTGGATTGTTTTGAATTTCAGAGGGATTATGCTTTTCCATGCTACTCATGAGAACTATATTAGGGGTCTCAATAGGAATATGATTTAGAGTGTCAAAAGAGTTCTCTTATTTTGCAGCTTTAGTGGAGACATTTCTAAGGTTATCAATGGTGTCATTATGTGAATCCATCGCCATTAGCTCATGATAACTCCCTTTCTAAAAAAAATTTCCTGCTGCCTTCCACACCTTTTCTTAAAGTTTAGGGAGTGGTTTTTGTTGATAGGGTATTGCTGTCTTCCCCTCATCTGGTCGTATAATTGGTATTTCTATTGGAAGCTCCTTGGAAAGTTCCACATTGACACAAATACGGGCATTTCCAATCCCTTTCTTCATTCTGTAGTCTCATTCATACGAGTTGTTTTCCTATTAAGTTTGTAAGGGCACTCAAACCTTGAGTAGTGTAGTATTCAAGGGGCACATTATGGAAATTAATCCATAAGGGGATATTCTAAAATTTGATTGAATCCAACTATAAACAAGGCTACCAATTTTGGAGAAATATCGGTTAATTGCAGATATGCCAAAAATCTTCTTCTAGGATTTTGTGGGCTTATGAAGTAGAGTTAAAGGTGAACAATATGAGGTTTTTTTCAGTTAAGAAGAGATAAACCAATCCTCATGTTTCCATAATTCTATGCCCATTGATGAATGATAGGAAAAGAAGGGCGTTGATCAAAGAAAAATCCCACAAGTGTAGCCTCCCAGCTACGAACTCTTCCAATGTTCCAATCTCAAGACAGACAAAAAACTTACCATCTATCTCCTTTGGAGGCTTGAAAAATAGATTTGAGGAATATTAATCCACGAATACCTGCTTCCAACATTTTTGTGGGGTGGGTGTAAGAGATGAGGTGGTCAAATTAGGGTCAGGTAGAGACTAACTTGGAGAGGGCTTAGGAGGAATCTGGGATGGAAAAGATGGAAATTCCTCTTTGCCATTGTTAGCTAAAAGCTACATGGTTAGGCAACAAAGTGGAAAAAAGAATTTAGCAACTTTGGTAGAGAAGAAAAGCAAAAAAGAAGTGGTTCAAAGCGGAAAAAAATGGGCGGGTAAAATGAAATAGTGTAATGAGACAAAAGTGTCTTTAGAGCAATTATGGTTTCCAATAGTAAAAAATGGGTAGAACGAAGTAGGTGGAAGATGAACAAAGATGAAGGAGCGTACAAGACACAAGTTGGCAATCATGCAGCCTATACATGAAGGAAGCCGAAGGTCTTATGTATAAAACAATTCCTTTATAGTAAAATGTATGTGGTGTTTCTAGGACTAATCGACGTAAATTGCAGCCAATTCCTTTCTCAACCTTTTGGCTAAGATCAACTATAAAATCATGTTTGTTCTTACTAATTAGTAATTAATTTATAATTGATATTTGAAAATATCTTTTTAAATGTCAATTCACACTGACCAAATAAATCCTTAAATCTCTAATAATCATGAACAATAGAAAATTCTCTCTAATTACTTTAGAGTGACGAATCATTTTTTACTTACTCAACTATCTCCAAATGGTTCATACTATGATAAGCGTAAATTGAATCGTGTTTTAACGCATAGTTTGATGTGTGTTTAGCCATTAATCTAATCATTTAGGATGTGTTTAGGTTAGAAATTTTGTTAGTTTGTTAATTATTTGTGTTTAAAGTGTTTTATAGGATAGTACAAGCTTTTGAGCTTAAATATTTTATTTTTAAGGTACCTTGATGTGTTTGTTAGTATTTCATGGTCAATATCGAAGAACGGAGTAGTTCGGAAGACATTCGGGCCGAAACAATGGCTGAAACACGATCGTGACAAAAGCTTAGGAGTAGGCCACGATTATGGCTTGCATCAAACAAATGCGTAGACACTTACAAACTTCATATTTTGAGGGATTTTTTTTTGGACCTTTTAGATCCTAGAAAAACTCTAGGGCTACCTAAAACATAAACGACTATTTAAAGAACAACGAAAGAGGAAAAAAAAAAGAAAGAGCTTTTGCACCAACCACTTTAAGAAACCCTAGAGAGAATTCATTGAGAGATAGAGACAGAGAAGAAGGAAGAGAGAAGAGGAGAAGTTGGCTCGACGTACTTCCCAGATCAGGAGTTTCCCGATGTCGCTGCCTCTTATCATCCATTCAGATTATATTTCCTATTTAATGTCAATTTTATTATTGTATGGAATTGAAATAAATAGCTGATGATAGGATCTAGAATGATGATGATGTTCTAAACTCACCTTCGGAGTTTTACTCTTGAATTGATGAAATATGATTGCTTATATGTTTATTGGATTAGTTGTGACCTAATTCTGCGATTGCATAGTTCAATAATAAACTAAGAGGGTGAATCGAATGAAAAACAATTAAATTGAGCTAAAGAGAGTTAGGTGATTTAACATAAATTAGAATTAAATCAAATCAATAAATTGTGCAAAGAGAGATCTTGCATAAGTTTTCGGTAGTTTATTAAAGTACTTCAGAATTAATTAGGGTTTTGGATAAGTTGTAAATTGAGAGATTGCGACGTCCATAATCTGATTAGGTTTTATAATTTAGGTTTAATGGTTATAACTCAAGAGAGATTAATCAACCCTAGGATCGTCTAGAACTAACAATCCAGTAATTCTTAATCAGTTAGGTTAGCATTAAGGATAGTAAAATTCCCTTTCTCTCAATTGGTAATTTCCTTAGGTTGATTCTTGGGTTTGTTGCAATTGCTTAGTAATAGTATTTCCATGATTGATTCTTAATTTACTTTGATTGATTAAATTGAATTTCGTTTTAGTTAGTTGCATCTTTAATTTTTGTATTTATTTTTGGCCTTAGATTTTATTATTAGATTATCCCTCCTCGTGGGATTGGCATCTTAGGTACTACGCTAACGAATTTTGCGCTTGCGGATTATTGAGGGTTATTTATTAAAACTTACACACAACTAACACTCGATCATACTAAATCCAAGTATTACTGACTGAATTATTCTAGGACAATTTATAAGTAGCATCAAAACACAGTAATTCCTACATAAGATACCTTGGTAATCTCATGTCAAAAGATTAATTACACAACCATCATTATAAGGAAATTTAATTACACAACCATCATTATAAGGAAATCCACAGACAGATAAGTAATATTCCATTTGGGATCCTCATAGATGGTTCATTTTAGTGAACTTATTCTCTAATAAGCACTCACACGTTAGTTTAAGTATCTTTATAGTTTAATTTATGAGATACTTTCTTAATAAGAATGAAATATAATAAATGCTAGTTTTATTGTTTCATCAATAACCCATCTTGATGAAATTATAACTAGGAACATTTAGGAATAATACATAAATGTAAATTGAAGCTTATAATTATGATATTATCATAATTTCAATTATACAATAATTATTCCAAAGATTTTGCCTGTAGCATTAAAACATCAAATGTAATTAACTTAATATGTAAAGATAAAGAACGTCTTTATTAATGAAATAATAATGTCATACATCAAATTGTAACTAATCGATTGGCTGCAAGGACATAAACTAATAAGTGTGTTATGTTATTCGTCGATCTTTTTTGTTCTTAACGCTATTAATTAATTAAACCTAAGATTGTACTTAGGTTGTTAGTTAATAGAATATATCTATTGCTAAATGCTTACACATATGAGAAGTCTGGTAGAAATACTCCAAAAAATACTTGTTAATAAAATGGAACTAATTTTTGTCAAGAATCAATACTAGTTTCATAACAGAGGTGACTGTAGAATAAGGTTTGTTTATGTTAATTCGCTAATTTAATTTTCTTTGATATGATTTAATTTAGTTATTCTTTTCTTAATCTTGTTTATATAAACCTCCCCTTTATCGTTTATTTAATTTAATGTAAAGTTGTCTTTTGCATCTTTCATTAATAACTATAAGATAAGGTGTATAAAAAGAAGGCATATTATTCATATTGGCGTTAATTACTTCTTTCACCCTCTCCATGGTATCACAAAAATAACCTATTTTTGCATTCCCATCCATATTAGCAAGGTACAACACTCTCACTAGAGACTCACAAATTTATATAACAAATTAACATAGGGATCAAAATTTATGATCTTTAAGTATATTTCTAAAAACGTTCGTTCTAACCTAACATATTAAGATACAACTCACTTATCACTTGTAAATATTTGTTGAAGCTCCTTCTTCACTAAAACAAATCATTAAAGTGATATGAAAATAATCACATATATGTAATAGCAAGATGATGGAAATTCCTACCATTGTTGAATTATTTCTCATCAAATTCAGGACTCATGCATGATTAAGGATAAGCTTAGTCACTTTTCTTACTTTATACACAATTTCATCAATGACAGGGGCATAAATAGTACCAGTGGACTATAAAATAAATCACAAAATCATAAGAACAGTAGTGTAGAAGAGGGGAGGCAAGGAGCAGTGAAGCGACAAAAAGAGCATAGCAGAAGCAAGGATCAGTGAAGCGACAAAAAGAGCATAGCAGAAGCATGGACCAACACATAATACAAGAAAACAGAAGAAGGTGAAATGCAATGCAGGAGTCCACACCAAGCAGCAATCAACACATAGCAGTAGCTGGAACAGAGGTTTTAAAACACATCATTTGATGGAGCCTTCATCCATGCCAAAACGATGCAGCACATGAGGATAACACCAGTAAACAAAAAAATAGCAGGAGAAGTAGAAAACACCAGCTACTAGGATGGATGAAAAGGAGACATTTGCAAGGTTTTTATATGAACAGTAAGGTGGCCACCAAATTAATTTTCACATCAAGTAAACAGTGAGAGGGAGTAGCGTGCGAAATAAGCAGAGAATAGAGCTTGCAATAGAAAAAGAGAGTGGAGAGGTGAGAGCTTCAACTTGGGGACGGTTGGCTTAAAGCTTGGAGCCTTCCTTGCTTTCCAAGAGATGTAGCATGTCCATAGCTACCTTTTTTGATTTAATTTTAATTACTGCACTATTCATTAACCACCTTTTGCTTGCTGTTTGCTATAGCTTTAGTTTTCTTACCAAATGCTTGTTTTTCCTTTGTCATATCTGAATGATTTATGTTTGTTTCTCTTGATCGAATGCTTTAATTTCCAACTCACTGGTGTAATGCTTAGTTTAATTCTTTCTTTAGTTTAATATCTTTTTGTTTTTATTGTTTGAAATTGGGATTTTGATTAATGAATGGCTTTGGTTTAATTTTCCAGCATTGATTTAA
>JANIHZ010000008.1:51544353-51570356 GCA_027478365.1 Erythroxylum rufum | reverse complement strand
TTATAACGCTTATGGTTTTACTATCAAGTCACATACTTGATGACATAAGTCTAAGACCATTCATGGAATGTAAATCACATTACATAAACGAAATACATGCATATATGTAAGGAATACCTCATAATATGTTATTAACAAAATCATAATGTTAATACATGAATCACAAATGTCCATTGGCGTAGGGCACACTACTAACAAAAGAAATAAACATCCCTTGGGTTGCCTCCCAAGAAGTGCTTTTGTTTATTGACCCTGGCTCGACTCCTTGTTTTCCTCATCACGTGACAAAATCATGATATTTGGGTGTCACAATTTGTGCTTTCTTCACTTAAGGTTCTTTTGGACAGGGCCTAAGTTGATGCTCACTCATATTCAGCGTTTGCCCTATCTTTACACTCTTAATCTCTACTGATTCCCAACACTCTTGGAATATCTCTTCACCCTTTTCTCCTTGTTTAATTTCTCCAATCTTCTAAGTAAAGGTGAAGGGTTAGTCTTAACAACAATTAGGGACTTAATACTCACCTTCGAGCTAAATGATATATCCATGTTTCCTTCAAGCTCCTTCTCCGCCTCTTTTACATTATCAATCCCTTGAGTAGTCTTCTCAGGATTCTCAAGCTCCCTTCCTCTTTGTTAGGTTTCCACACTAACATTCGTTAGATATAGCTAGGCGGTTTATAGCTACCATCAGCTGGCCCATCTGGCTTACCAAGTTCTAGATTCTAGAACTTGTATCCTATTGAAATTACAAAGTATTAGTAGCAAGAGACATAACTAAATCTTCTAGAGATGTACTTGAGTTAGAATAAGAGGCTTCTGGTCTATATGAAAATTGTTGTGCATCCTATAACTCATCTAGGAAGTAGTTTTGCTGGCCATACGATCCGTAACTAAAGTTCATATGATCACTTCAAACTTGGTTATATGATTGAGAATATGAGTTATAGGAAAAATTTTCCATTAATAACATTGATAATATCTAATAGTGACATACTTCTTTCCATGTGTCCTTTTTATATACAAACATATACAAATGTGAAAAGATAAGGAAATAAATATAAAAAAACTAATTAGAAACAAATACATACAAAACACCAATTAAAATTAAGACAAAAACTAGAGCACCACACTCCCCCGCAATGATGCCAAAATTTGGTGGTGCGTCATAACACTATAAAAAAATAACTAGACTTAAAACTATAGCTAGTGATGAGTTTAGGTCAATCTCACAGAGAGTGTCTGTAAAGCTTTTGTGATAAAATAAATGGGTGTCTAGGATACTTGGGGGTTTTGTGGTTTTCGAATAACAAAATGAAATGAAATTTAACTAACAAAAGCAAATTAAAAAAATAATCAAAAGGTGATAAAATTGATGAATACGTTAGGGATCCAGTCTTCAGTTCAATCTCGACCTACCCATGAACAAGCATATTTCATCATTTTGCTATTCACAGACCTCTTATAGCAACTATTAATGTTAGGTTAACAATAAACTCTATTAATCTCTATCTTCCTTTAGTTCGTGTTTAATTAAAACAAGCTCTTTAACCGAAAATAACTATCGAACAACCTATAATAAGCCCTCTAGATTTAATCAGAAAGCCACAGTATAGATAAGAAAAGCATATTAATCTAGGCAATAACCATGCAAGCTCGAGTCATTTAACCTATGTTATGTTATCCCTGATGATTTAACACCATTAGTTACCACAAATGAATCCAAACACAATGATTACGTATTGTACTCAAGATTATAGCAGTGGATTTACATAAAAACAGTCAAATAGAACATTCAATCATTCTTACACAACACCCAAACAATAAACATGGGATAACATAATCAATCCATAAGAGAGAAAGAATGATAAACACAATGTATATACGCCTAAAACATGTCTTCAACTTCGATTTCACCTCGGAACCAGAATGAGGAAGCCTAGCTCTCTATGGGTCTCTAAAATATGTGTGCTCTACTGCTCATTTTGCTCCTGAAATGATTCATTCTCTTTTTTCTGTCAAAATGTTCTATTTATACTAAAAATTAGGTTTCGAGGCAGCCCAGATTGACAAGGTCACGACCATGCACTTTGGGTCAACACTAGTGAATTTTGAGTCACAACCGAGACTCCTTGATGCACAGCCATGAATTTTGATGCCCAAATCATGAAGTTCACGACCGTGAACTTTGATGCACAAGTGTGACCTTTGCATTACGTTATATACTCTTCACTTTGTGGAATTTTATTATCTCCCTTTTTCTCTAATCCTTCTCCTTTTGGTTCCATGAAGAAGATTAAGTGTAAATCTTAAGAAGATGACTCAAAGAATGTGCTTGCAACTCGCTTTAGCTCTTATGCTTCCAAATTGTACCTAAAACCAAATATGAACCAAATTGAGTTTCTTAAACATTTCATAGCATTAATCGCTAAGTGTTATGGAATAAATATACTATTAATTAAGCACATATTAGTACCCTAGATTTGAGCCATCAAGAAAAAGTTAGATTGTTAGTACGATGGGAGAATATGTCAAATAAAAAATAAAAATAGAGTAAGTACTTTTTAAAGTTTTTAAAGGTAGATGAAACATCTGGTTTGAGACTTTTCAATGAATTATTAAATGCATTTAAGTCTTTTGATCTTAATGTACATAATGTGAGGGGTCAAGGTTATGAAAATGGTTCTAATATAAAGGGAAAACCCCAAGGAGGTTTAAATGTGATTACTTCAAATAAATCCTAGGGTATTATATGGCACATTCTTGTGTCAAAGTTGTTTCATTTTTTAGAGTTATGCTATGCATATCTGCATTATTTTTAGGTTCTCCTAAAAGGTTGAAGGTTTTACTTGGAAATGTTTTGGGTTTAACCATGAAATCATTATCTAACACCTATTGGGAGAGTCAAATAAAAATGGTTAAAACTATTAGATTTCAAGCTCCTCTAATAAGATTGGCTTTGATGGAATTATCTAGATCTTGTGATGATGTCAAGTCAAAGAGTGAAGTAGAAAGTTTGGTTAGTGTACTTGATAGTTTTGAGGTTTTACTTGGTATGATATTTTATTCGCTATTAATATGGTGAGTAAAAAGTTACAATCTAAATCTATGTGCATTAACTCTACCATAGATCAATTGGAAGGTGTGATGGAATTTTTTGAGAAACAAAGAGACGAAGGGTTTGCCTCTAGTATGAATATTGCCAAAAGTTTTACATATGAGATGAATGTAGAGCCTACATTTCCAAATTGACGTTGAAATTGATCACGATGGAGAAATCTATTCAGCTAAAGATTCTTTCAGAGTTAATTACATTTTAGTTGTTGTGGTTATGAAAATTTCTTCTTTAAAGAATAGATTTAAACAATAACGACATTTAAAAATATTTTTGGATTCTTATTTGATTTAAAGAAGTTGAGGTCATTGGATGATAATAAATTAAGAAAATGTTGTACTAATTTTACAACAATTTTTTCTCATGATAATATGTCGGATGTGGATTTAGATTATCTTTTTTCTAAATTAAAAGTGTTGCAAATGACTTTGCCAAATGAGTTAATGTCATTAGTTGAAATTTTAGAATTTGTTAAACCTACAAATTGTTGTCCAAATGTTTCAAATGTTTATCAAATTTTGTTGACTATACCTGTGACTATAGCATCAGTTGAGAGAAATTATTTTTCATAAATCATGATCATCTATGTGCTTATTAGTGCAATTCTTTTAATGTTTTGCAATATGATATTGTTGTTTAATTTCTACTACTGATATTTTGTTGTTACTACTACTATTTTTAGTGATTTTATTACTGATAATGTTTACAAGATGTTATTAGTTGATGTTATGATCATTTAGTATTTTGTTGAGTATGCGGACTTATAAATTGAGTCATTTATATATGGTATTAAATTTTAATAATTAACATATGCTTTTAAAAGTTACATATTTTTATATTGCCGAATTATTAAGCCCTTTTTATTACTTTTTCTAGGATCTATAAAACATTATAAGTGGCCTTGTGTACCACTACACTTTATTTTATGGTCAGGGAGTTGAGAACCATATAATCACTCTTTATCTCTGAAATATTTGATGTTTAACACCATCATCTTGTTTCGTATAAGTACTACCATATCATTCTATATATTTCCACGAGCCTCTACTAGTATCTTTGATATTATTCATGATATGGTGTCCTTTTAGAAGGGATCTATAGATCAAACTATTTATTATGGTAAGCTTAAACTACTACGACAAAGTATAATGAGCTGATGCTATTCATAGATAAGATTGTTAAGCAGGCCCATGAATGTAGCACATGGTTCAATATGGTTTCTTTGTTTGGTCTTCGATCCATTTTAGAACCAACACATGAACAGTTAGGCTTGACATTCCTAAAGTAGGTGCTTGTGTGATTCATGTTTCAACCCCTTCATCAGGGATGGCCTCTTGATTACTCTACTAATTTTACTTTGTCACAAGATGCTCAGGCCTTTGTTTTGTAGGGAAACCACTTATCAGGGGCACTAGTTAACATAGGAGTTGAGGTGGTCGAAGTAGATTTTGTGGTAATTGTAGTAGTGTTCGTCATTCCCATTGTATGACTCCTGGATATGTTTGGGACGATTAACCACGACTTTTATAAGTACCCTCTTAGAGATCCTTTTGTTTCTCACTTATAGTTATTCACTCCATCAAATCATTAAGTTCCTTCCACTATCACCATACCTACTCAAAAATATCTTCAGTTGCTATCATCTTTTTGTAGGGAAACTAACTATGATCGAATCATCAGTTGCTATCATCTTTTTACAGTTTTCGATTGATGTTAATAATTGAATAACTTAAAGAACATGAATCATAAAATATGAAATTATACCTGATTAAATATTTATATTGACATCTTTTGAAACTTTTTTGATATTCCACCGTGTTCACACATCCAACATCTAACAGTATTTATAGAGTAGTAAACTGACACTTGACTTTTTAAGAGGAATTAGCAAGAGTGCTAGCTCTCTTGCAATTATTCCTATTTATAGAAAAAGTATTTAAATGTTTAATTTTTATTAAAATTAAACATTTAAATAATAATTAAAGTCAAACTCTAAATATAATTAATTTAATTTTAATAAAATCAAATATCTCATAATTGATCTTTAAAGTTTCTCAATCTTTACAATTAAGTCCAACTTAATTCAAAATCAACTTTTCTCTTTTAAATCGCTTTCTATGTAGAATTTATAATTTATAATCATTGTTAATATATTAGAAACCTAATTAGAATTCTTTTTGATTTATATTTTAATTTATCTTTAATTTTATAATTAAAAAATTTATAATCATTTATCAAGATTGATGTATAACAACATGTCATGACCACCAAAATATCAAGAATGTCAAAGTAATTTTACTTAACCTGTCTTAGCATGGTTATGATATACAATTTAATCTTTTTATCATTTAATGTTGGAGAGGATGCTTATAGCGTATATGCTTTTGAATCTAATCACGTTCGTTCTTGTTAATTAGCAATTGATTTATAATTGATATTTGGAAACACCTTTTCAAATGTCAATTCAATATGGCCTAAGAATTCCTTAAACCAATACTACTTAAGACCAATAGAACACTATCTTTATATGGTTCATACTGTATCCAAGTACTATCGACAGAGCTACCTTAACTAGGACAGGTTATAAGTAGCATTAAAACATAGTAATTATCACGTGGGATACCTTAGTAATCATAAGTCTAAGTATCAATTATACAACTATCATAATGAGGAAATATGCAAACACATAAATAATATTCTATTTGGGATCCGTATAATCGAGTCAGTTCAGTGATTTTATTTTCTAATAAATACCCATATGTTAATTTAAGTATCTCCATACTTTAATTTATAAGATTAATTACTTTCTTCATAAGAAAGAAACATAACGTGTGCTAGTTTTTTCGTTTCATCAATATCACATCTTTATAAAACTATAACTGATATGTGACTAATTGTTGATACATTTAATCAATTATACTTATTTATTAATACATTAAAATTCTTAAGACACTTACTTTAGTTAATATTTGATTTTAGGTACAATTTGGAAGCATAATAGCCCAAGTGACTTGAAAGAATACTTGTTGAGTCACCCTCTTGCGATCCATACTCTATTATCTTTTTAGAGAAAAGAGGGGAAGATTTAGAGAAAGTTCGGAGGAGGAACCCAGTGCCAATGACATGCCACGATCATAAAAAAAGTAGGTATGGCAGGCCACCATTATGACAAAGGCATTTTTAAGTTCCAGGATTGTGGCAGGCGTGATGACAGACGCAGAGACTGCTTTCGAACTTAACTTTTCAAGGGTTATTTTAGACATTTTGGCTTAGGTAAAACATAATATTTACCTTAAATAGAAAAAATAAAAGAAAAAGAAGAAAACCCTAAAGGGGGTTCCCTTTTGCTACATTTGGAAGAACCAAAGAGAAGAGAGAAAGAACCAATAAGGAGAGAGAAAGAAGCTCTTAGAGATCAATGGAGAAAATGAAGGGCTAACCTCCCCGAACAATCGACGATGAAGAGCGCATTAAGCATATTGTCATTATGTATCGAGTTCTTTCCCTCTTTTTGGGATTGTTTATGTTATCTTGAGATTAATAATTGGGTATTGTGTAAAAATGCTTTTGATGCTCTATTGAATCATTTTTTATGAAAACCCATTGCTTGAACTTTAATATGATATGTAATAATTGTGTTTGAATTCATATGTAACAACTAACAATGTTAAATTATTAGAGATAACGTATCATAAGTTAAATAGTCCGAGCTTGTATTATTATTGCTTAGATTTGTCAATTTTTCTCAATCATATTGCGGTTGTTTGATTAAACTTAGGGAGTTATTTCTAGGTTATTTGATAGTTAGGATTAACTAAGAAGCTCATCTTAACTATAGCCTAAAGAAAAACTGGAATTAACAAAGTTTGTTAGTAATTCACATTCAATAGTCTAAAGAGAAGTGTGAAGATGATAATTCAATGACATATGTGAAATATGCTTAGGCTGACATTAAACCAAAGAACCAGATTTCAAACCATTAATCAATTTTATCACCTTATTGCTGTTTAATTTGAGTTGTTCTTATATATTCAATTTTATTTTTTTTCTAGTTTGCATTGAAACAAAACCCCCTGTTTTATATATAGGTACAATTTAGGAAAGTAATTTGATTTAATCTCTATGGCATCGACCTAGACTTTCCACTTCTATAGTTGTAGGTTTAGTTATTTTGTGTAGTATTACGACGCGCTACCAATTTTGGCGTCGTTGCCGGAGATCAATATGTTTTTCTTTTCTGAATTTATTTATTTTGTTTTAGTTTTTTTTCATTATTTTATTAAATTCTTTTCTTATTTAGTTAGTTACGGTGTATGACATAATCTTCTCACTTTAGTGAATTGAAATTTGATCCAGAATTTGAAAGAACGATACGTATAGTAAGAAGACAAACTGATAGTAACATGACAGACCAAAACAATATTCACACTCTGAAGTAGTTAGCTGCTCCTTATTTTAATCATCAAACTTTATGCATTGATTTTCCTACTATTGATGTTACTTTTGAGCTTAAATCTAGACTAATTCATCTTTTTCCTACTTTTCGTGGTATGCTAGGTGAAGATCCTCACAAGCATCTCAAGGAATTCCATGTAACGTGTTCTAGCATGAAACCAGTCGAGATACAAGAAGAGCATATCAAGTTGGGAGCATTCCTATTCTCATTGGGAGACATTGCCAAGGATTGGCTTTACTACTTGCCATCTGGATCAATTACCACTTGGAATGACATGTAGAGAAGTACTTCTTTTCTTCTTGAGCTATGAATATTCGAAAGGAATTTTTTGTCATTCAACAACACCATAGGGAGACATTATATGAGTACTAGGAGCATTTTAAAAGATTATGTGTTAGTTTCCCGTACCATCAAATTAGTAAGCAACACTTGATCCAATACTTCTATGAGGGGCTTCTACCATAAGAAAGAAATATTACACTAGTAGACAAGACAACCATTAAAGCAGAAATTTGATTTCTAACATGGCTATTAATTCTTAACAATTCAACATTCAAGAGGACCCCCGACCATTGAAAGTCAATGAAGCTAGTACTGCTACATTGGAGTAATAGATAATTGGGTTAACATCTTTATTGAGGCAAATGGCTGCAAATAGTGCTCAATAAGTCAAAGTATATGGAACTTGCACAATGGTAGGACATCCCACTAATATTGGTCCAACTTTGTGAGAGACATCTACAAAACAAGTGAATGCTTTTAGAAGCTTTCTGAGTCAACCAAAAAGGGATCCTATCTACCCATATACACAGAACTTAGGATGGAAGAATCCTCCATTCAAAACCTATGGGTAGCAAGGGAAACAACAAGACTCTTATCAATAACCATATTAAAGATAAGCTCAACTATCAATTTCTGAACCTTCACGAGAAGAAATGATTAAATCATTGACTCAAAATATCACTCAGCTCCAAAATAATGCCATATAATTTCAATAACAAACCAGAGCTAGCTTTAGAATCTAGAGAATCAAGCGAGTCATATAGCTACAGTGGTGAGCCGATTAGAGATTTAGAATTCCGGTAAGCTTCCTTCTCAAACGATTGTAAACCTGAAAGAGAATGCAAGTGCTATCACCTTGAGGAATGGCAAAGAAATAGAGGCACCACATAAGACTCCTATAGTTGGCGATGATGAAGAATTTGAAAGGTAACTTGAAGTGTCTCCAAAAGAAACTAAAAAGGGAACTAAGGTAAATTCTCAATCTCCTGTGATTAAAAATTTAAGTAAAAATTTGCCTCCTTTTCCTAACAAGTTTTCTAAATCGAAGAAAGAGCAAGATAAGTAGATTTTGGAAATGTTCAAAAAGGTGGAGGTAAACATACCTTTAATTGATACAATAAAGCAAGTTCCTCAATATGCCAAATTCCTCAAGGAATTTTGCACATCCAAAAGGATACTGAGAGGAGATGAGAAAGTGAGTGTGGGGGAAAAAGTGTTCACAGTCATTCAAAGAAAGCTCCCCCCAAAGTGTAAGGATCCATGTACGTTTACATTTCCCTATAAAATAGATGGTACTAGATTTGAAAAAGCAATGTTAGATCTAAAAGCTTCAATTAATGTCATGCCAAATTCCATTTACAATTCATTGAATTTAGGATATTTAAAAGAAATATGTGTTATAATTCAATTGGCTGATAGATCTAATGCTTATCCTGAAGGGATTATAGAGGATGTCTTAGTCCAGGTTAATGAATTAGTTTTCCCAACTGACTTTTATGTATTGAACATAGAGGGAGAATCACTTAATTCTACACCTATCCTTCTAGATCTACTATTTTTTAAGACATCAAAGAAAAAAATTGAAGTGGATATAGGAACATTGACTATGGAGTTTGATGGTGAAATTGTTAGCTTTAATATTTTTGAGGCTATGAGATACCCTAGTGATGTTCATTCTATTTTATCAATTGATGTCATTGATTTTTTATCTGAAGAAGTTTTTGATATGGATGGTAAAGATGAGTTAGAAGTAATTTTTAGTATGATTTTAAAGCAAAAAAAATTGCAAAATTCTAACTTATTCATCATAGATGATAGGGAAGAAATTGTGCTAACATTGTAATCACTACAATTGATGCCAAAAAGGTATATGTTTCCAAGTATTGAATTGCCACTATCTCAAACAAAATTTGTACCTTCGATTGTGTATGAACCTATAATTGAATTGAAGTAATCACTTGAAATGTGTTTTTTAGGGAGAAGGAGAAACACTTTTGGTAATCCTATCAAGGAACTTTAACCATTTTTCAAGAGGAAAAGTTCATTTTAGTGCTTAAAGACCACATCACAACTATAGGGTGAACTATAGCTAACATTAAGGGTATTAGCCCTTCGACATGTATGTATTGAATTCTTTTAGAAGAGGGATCTAAACTATAAAAAGAATCACAAAGAAGATTGAACCCTCCAATGATGGAAGTGGTAAAGAAGGAAATCTTGAAGTTGTTTGATGTTGGTATAATCTGCCTAATTTCAAATAGTAAATGGGTGAGTCTCGTCCAAGTAGTATCAAAGAAAACTGGAATTATAGTGGTGAAAAATGAGAATAATGAGTTTGTCCCTCTAAGGATTCAAAATAGGTGGCGAGTATGCATTGATTATAGGAAGTTAAATGTTGTTACATGTAAGGATCACTTTTCACTCCCATTCATTGATTAGAAGCTTAAACAACTTGAGGGATGATCTCACTATTTTTTTCTTGATGGGTATTCAGGAGATAACCAAATCATGATAGCTCTAAAGGATCAATAGAAAAAAAAAACCTTTACATGTCCATTTGGCACATTTGCCTACAGAAGGATGCCATTTGGACTTTGCAATGACCCAACCACCTTTTAATGATGGAAGGTAAGTATTTTCTCTGAGTATGTTGAACACATTATGAAGGTCTTAATGTATGATTTTATTGTCCATAGGGATTCATTTGATACATGTTTGGATAACCTGAATTGTGTACTTAAACGTTGCATTAAAACTAATCTTGTTCTTAATTATAAAAATATCATTTTATGGTTGTACAAGGAATAGTTTTGGGAATATTAAAACTAGAATTACAAATTGACTTCTGCAAAATATTTGAATATTTATAACTCTATGTCTCTAGTTTATTTACAAATAAGAATTATCTCATTCTGAGCTCTATGGACTAAGGTATGATTAAAATACCGAAGTATGTTCATATCCAATTCCTACTCATCCAGCCAATACCCTTACTTTCATTCAATCAATCTTTTTCAAGTCAATACTAAAGACTACCAATTTTTTTGGAGGGATAGAAGAACGTGTTAGGAATGTATTGGTTCAAGAGTCAAGTCATTTTGAGGTCGGATGACAACGTTATGGCCAAAAGAGTCAAACATGTTTAGGTCTAGGAAAACCTACGGGTCGTGAAACGTTGGTGAATTAACGAGGTGCGATCGCACCTTTCCTTGATACGATCTCACCCAAGGCTACCCCTAGGGTATGGCTGCACTTTTCCTTGTGCGATCACACCCGAGGCTACGCCCGGGGTGCGCGGTCACACCTTACCTGGTCACGAGTGCAACCGAAGCCATTTCGTATAATACATCCTCTACGACCTCACTAACTTTGATTGGTCATAACTTTCAGCTCCGATGTCCACAAATCTCATACTTTATACTGTTGGAAAGCTAGAAGATAAGCTACAACTTTAATGAAGAAAACTTTGTCTAATTCAGCCTAGATTAATCCATTTTTCCCCCTGAAGTCATAACACACATTTTTCTCCTATAAAAAACTTGAAAATGCAATGTACAAACTGGGAAAGTCATGAGCAAAACATAATGTATATATATTTCATTAACCTCGAATGGTAAGAGTGCATACACCTCAATAACTTAATACAAATACAAATGGATGCTCAATGTTTGATATGCCTATAAAGCTATCCAAATTGTCACTAACTTAATACAAAAGTCTTTAACTTTCTTGGAGTTTCTGATGCCTTGCAAGGTTCAACACTCGTCTTGTTCTGCACCTGAGGAGTGAAAAACATGGGTTGTGCTACAAAGCTTAGTGGCTAATATATTTATAGCCATCGGTAATTAATCACAAATCCAAGCATATGTATATATATATATGTGTATAATCTAGTAATTCGATCAATTCAACAATTCCAGTTCAAAGTTTCAAAGTTAAACATTTTATCATATAAGCATCGCATATAATTACTCAACCATTCATGCATAACACTCAATCATTTATCATGCTCAACAAAAAAATGCAATGCACAAACCAATGGCTCAAGGGTTCCATGGAACGAAATGGAGAAACCAAAGTTTACACTATGAACAAAATGTGTCCATTTTTCGAATCTCATATGCCACAAGCGGGAAACTGGGAGAAGGCTCTTGTCAATGTGCACGTGACGAACGAAATGGTTCCACTCTTGCCCAGCAAAAGCACATATTCATGCTCAATTCATTTTATCATATGGTTATACTTTCATGCTTTTTCTCCCTTTCATTTATACAAAATGTTATAACCTCTTTCTAGGTATAACATAATCACAAATCATGATGCATTATCAAATCTTCACAACAATTTGAAAATCAAGAAATTTGCACATACACACACGTAGGCAAGAATTTTCTCAATCATACAATAACTATAAATACATTACCAACATAATTTCGCTTGAAAATCCAAATTCAATTGTGCACTTCCTCTTGCTCTTGGATAAGGTTTTCTTGATTTCCTAACATAACCAAAATTATAATTCAATTCAAATTCAATTGGAAATCCCCTAAAACTTCAGTAATCACAAAAACAAAATAAATAACAAAATGAGCTTAGGTTTAACCTATCCATAGCTCATCTAAGCTAGTAAAACCAAACCCTAATTCCAAAACCCACGAAAATCAAAATGGGTCTCATATTCTTCCAACATAAACCCATTCTCTACTTCTTTCTCTACCTAAGCAAGAAAGAAAGATGAACTTACTTTAGACAAGCTTGACTCTTTCTCTTTCCACGTTTTCTTTCTTCTTCCCTAATTTCTTTCACGACTCTCTTCTCTTCTTTCATTCTTCTCTACGTTTTTCTCCTTTCTTCTTTTCTTCTCTGCGTTTTCTCTTCTCTGTTTCTCTTTTCCATGATTTTTTCTTCTTTCTCACTTATTCAAGACTAAAGTCTCATCTTCCAAAATTACCCCTCACTTATTTGGTTCTCTCAATTTTGCCCTTATGTCCTTTAGCTC
The DNA here is from genome assembly GCA_027478365.1 of Erythroxylum rufum. Classification (NCBI taxonomy): domain Eukaryota; kingdom Viridiplantae; phylum Streptophyta; class Magnoliopsida; order Malpighiales; family Erythroxylaceae; genus Erythroxylum; species Erythroxylum rufum. Next base: position 51,557,504 of record JANIHZ010000008.1, on the reverse strand, counting down.
CTTAAGTCCATTTAAATCTAATACCTTAACCAAACACTAATTTCATTCTAACACTCCATTCTAAATTCTAATTTCTATTTAGGCTCCCTAAAATAATAGGCTAAATTTTAAAAATAATTAAAGAAACAAATAAATAAATAAATAAATAAATATTTGGGGTCTAACACTCATGCCATTTACTACATTTCAAGAACTCTCAGTCTAGCATAATGTAACTACTCCACCATAGAAAAAGGAGCTTTTAGCTATTGTGTTTACTTTAGATAAATTTAGACCTTACTTGCTTGGTTTTAAAATTATTATATATTCTGATCATGTAGCATTAAGGTAACTTTTATCGAAAAAGGAAGCAAAGTCAAGGCTCATTAGATGGATTCTCCTACTCCAAGAGTTTGATTTGGAGCTCAAAGACAAGAAAGTTGTAAAGAATTCAGTCATGGACCACTTGAGTTGAGTTATGAAGGAAGAAAATTCAATAACATTACAAGATTTGTTTCCGAATGAGCAATTACTAACACTTCAAGGTAAGGTTCCCTGGTATGCTGACATTGTAAACTATCTAGTAAACCATGAGACACCAAATGATTTGAGTAAAGCTAAATAGAATAGAATAAAGAGTGAGTCAAAATATTGCATTTGGGACGATCCTCAATTGTTGAAGTGTTGTTCTGATCAAATGGTTAGGAGATGTGTGCCTAAACATGAATATGAATCAAATTTGAAAAATTGCCATTTTTATATTTGGGGTGGCCATTTTGGGCCTAATAGAACAGCTAGAAAAATAGTTGAATGTGGTTTTTATTGGCCAACAATAACAATCGACTTCACCGACCGCTAGTCAGTAACAACCTCCATCTGCCTCAACTAGTACTGAGGGTTCTACAGCTGTGTTAATCTTTAACACCTATAATTAGACTTGCGCTCAAATATATATTTACGTGTTTAATGCATATTTTCTTATCATTATTCATTTGTTGTCAGATTCCAGTACCACCATAAAAAAAGAGGGAGAGGTATAATTAAAGGTTGTGATTTACAACTCATGAATGTTACAATGAACAACAAGTTGTCTGTATATATTGGTACCTCGCAAGGTTGTCTTGTTTATAAGGTTTAATCGGTAAAATTATCTAGTAAGTTGAGGGTAATTGCCAGAACTGAATTGCCTTGCCTTGAACATGCCAACTATTTAAAGGAAGACAACTTGCTTGAGAATGCTTTGGACAAAGTTTCGGTAAATTTTAAATTATTTAATTATATGAAATATTGTTTTACTTATTTAAAGATTAATTACACTTTTGCTTCTTGTTCATGGATAAAGCTCAATGTCGTCGATATTGACAACCCTAAAGTTTAAAATTGTGCCACATCACTTTTCAAATAAAAAACTAATGTCGTCATTATTGATTGTATAAATATTACACATCTTTTCCTTCAGATGAGGGAGCTAGGAGACATGTTCTGGAACAGATCTCTCCAAAAAATTGGAATAGTTTATGTGATTATTGGGTCTCTCGTAACATTCCGATTCGTTCTCTTTCCCTTAATATTTGCTTCCATTAATCTTATTAGATGATTTAATGACTATTTTTTCTTTATTGAGGAAAAGTACGAGAAAGCCAAGGTTAACAAAAGAAAAATAGATAAAGCCAAGGTTAACAAAGGAAAAGTAAAATCTCCTCACAATCAAGGCTCCAAATCGTTTGTTTTCATGCAAAATAAATATGTAATTTCTTTGATTACAAGTTATAATTATATTAGTTCGTGCAAATAAATATGTAATTTCTTTGTTTACAAGTTATAATTATATTAGTAAGTACAATATTATTTATTGTGTTTTGATTTTATTTTCATAAAACACAGTTAGAATGATCTACTTGTATCACACTCTATAAGCTAACATACTATAAGGAAGGTGAAGGCTAGATGTCTAAAGAAATATACAATAATTATGTAAGTATAAAATTTTATTTAAAAGTTAAATTTATCTATTTATGTAGTACTAACTCATAATATTTGGATTGAATATTGGTTGTTTTTAAATTTTAGAATAAGATGTAGGAGTTGTTGCAAACATCAATGTCTGACAGAAATGAGCCCTATACAGATGACATTTGCAATAACGTGCTTGGTACAAGATATATCAAAGGTCTTAGGTTTGGGCCTAAGTCAATTGCTTGATCCTCATCAAGACCAGCATATGTTGATCGTCTTTAAAAGGAGAACTAGTCTCTTAAGGCTTAATTAAAACATTATGATCAAAACTTACAGCGTAATAAAAAAAGTTAGCCAAGCTTGAAAAGTTGGTCAAAAAATTACTTGGCCCGAATTATATAAAGTAGTGGCGATGAAGACGAGTCTTAGTCATTCAACTAAAATTTGTATTTTTTATTTTGTACATAAGTATTTTTGTTAATGTTTGTAATTAATTTTTAATGATATTTTATTGTTTATACATAATGCTTCTAATTTCTAATCATTTTTATTATAATTTTGTATAATAAATTATAAACCCAAAAATCTAAATATTACATACAATAATATGGATTAAAAATATTATCAATAATTATAATTAATATGATACAATATTTAGCAATAATGTATATAAAAAATTTCAAACATAGCTAAAAAGATTTGACTATGTTTATCAAATTGTCACCAATAACTTTTGGTTACACTTCACTTTGGTGGCTAAAAATTATTAGCTACCCTATAGAAAATGTTGCTAAAATTTTTTGGCTGCGTTTCCAGTACCATAGCTAATAACATTTAGCTACGAAAATTAAGCATACAAAAAGATTATTGATGATAGGATGTTGCCTATTTCTTTTGATTATGTGAGCAGCTCGTCGCAAAAAAGTATTAGCAACAATTCGGTGAAAATGTCGCTTATAATTTTTTGCTATGGAGATTTCACAACGATTATAAATCGCTGCTAAATAGGATCAACGAAGACTTTAGGACTTTTGGCTAAAGTCTTGTTGCTAAAAGTCCCTCAGTAGTGTATCTTGTTACTTGGCGCTAATTACGCCTCTCATTGTTTGACCAAATTCTTTTTATATCCTATCCCGATATGTCTGGTTGCTTTTATAAACTTCATTTAGCTAGTCAAAACTAAAATATATGACATGAATTAGCACTGGATTTTGGCACCCTTGATTAAGCTTTCTTGCTTTTGTTAGTCAAAATTTTATTTTACATCGGCAAAGAAGCCCTGAAGTTTGAAACCAGATCTTCTGTCCAATTTTACTCTGTCTTATTCTGTCTAATGGAATCTCAGCAATTTATTTTGCGAAACCTACGCATGACCCATGCGAACTCCACATAAATAAATGATTAAGATTTATTGAAACAATAAAACACCGTAATATTGAACAGAAGATTTAGATTCCTGAAGCTTAGTCATAACTGCAGAAAATCAGCGCAAGATGTGATGGCTGAGAACTTGTACCACCCTAAACCTTGGAACAAATCGTGAACATAGAAGAATTGGCAACTAGGTCAACACCATGAAAATGGTTCTACCCTTTTCAACTTTTAATAGCAGTGTGTTCATTGATGCCAGTCTTGATCCATTAAAATGTACAAAATGGCCGTTCTAGACGAATGATTAGGTGCCACTGCAAAAGCTAAGGAAGCAACCAACAAGCTTCTTTTTAGGTGCAATCAACAAGCATTGCAAGGAAAAGAAAAGAATAATAATGCACTTTTGTATAGCATATATAATATAATTATGTGGTCCCTCGCAGAATAATGTACCTAACTGTCTGGTCAGCAGCACTCCGCGAACAAAAGCCACCTAGAGCTAGAGGAGAACCGCCATCCATCTTGGATGCTCTCACATTCAGTCCTCAAGATAAAGTTGGAACCTGTAGGGAAGAATATCAAGTTAGCAATGTCAAGAACGTGAATTTTCTCATGTACAGTTCACCTAATTTCTCATCCAAGATCTACACTTCATTTAACTTGATAGCTCAGGTTGGCCTACTCTTACACATCCATCTTCTTCTCGTAAATCATTTTGTTAAGAAGTGAAGACTTGGAAGTTTTTTGTAAAGATATCCCTTTTGGATAGCCTTGTTGAGAAAACTGAATCATATTTATGGATGATCCCTCAAGATAAAGGTACAATGACATGATTATTACTACACCCTACCTTTATGCTTTTTGAAAGGAAAGTCTCAATGTTTAGGTAGAAGACCTGGTTATTTGTGATTGCGCTCTCATCAATACACGCTTCCTTAAAGATTTATGTTTAACCCTGATATAAATACTGAAAGGTATCTTGTTAGGTGAAGCAGTTTAGAACAAATACCAATCTTATAAAACAGATGGCGACTGTTAGTGTAACATCTACTTCTTTACAACTATTATACCATACAACTTGGCTAAGGCAAAACATAAACGATGCTATTCGTTCATATCGCATGAGAAGCACTGAATTGTAATTTGTTAAACGAGTCTTCGCAGTGTATCAGTAGAATAAGGGATCAGAAGCAATCTTGCCTCAGCGAAGTCAACCATATCTGAATGGGGCTACAAATGGTAACAGAAATTGGGCCCGTGGTCAAGTTTTCAGCTTTAAAATGCCACGAGTTGCTGTGCATTTGTTTGTTGGCTACTGAGTGGTGGCAATTAACAACTTCTTCGAGGAAGGCCAGGAAACGCTGAAAAAGTGATTTGGCAAATTAGATTTTGAGCCAGCTTCCCTAATCGGCGGTTAAAACGCAGCAGCAGAACAATTATGTTTCTCAAATCTGGTTGTATCAGTCATCACCATGACTTAAAACAAAAAATGTTAAAAGAATCTATATATTACTCATAAAATATTTAGATGAAAATAAATAATGTATAATATAAAAGTAAATAATAGAAAGTGGGGTAATTGGAACAAATTAGAATGTATGATTATAGCTTGATTCACCTATAAATACTTACTCACCTTCTTATTTTAAGTATCAATAAACAAATTTAAACATATAAGAGTAGGATTTGTGATGATTCCAATTTTATAGATTCTAAATTATAACTAGCGGGTGCTTGTATTATAACTCATATTTTATTTATGTTTCTTTTAATCTTAATTGATTTGCATGATAGGGACTAAGTGGTGATTTAGTATTTTTATACTATGTTTATATAAATTATATGATAGTCTCTTATGTTTGGTTATAAATTTCTCTATAATTGTCCGATTGAGGTAATTTCAAAGGCATTTAAAAGCTATCTCAAAAGGTTAAAACTTTATAGAAAACTCAAAGCAAAAGTTATTGGACCCCAAACGTTTCTTAGAAGTTAGAACTATTAAATGAGAAATTTTAGTGATTAGACAAGAGTAAAGTGGTGAATGAAAATATGTGGATAGATTCTTGTTTTGCTTTGGTGTTTTTGGTGGATGAGAGATTTTGAAATGAGAAGAATTAAGGTGAAAGCTAGAAGTAAAATGAAAGCAAAAAATGAAGTTGAATATGTGTAGTCAGTTTATGAAGGATATGTATATATGTGCATATTCTGTTATTAGTGTTCATGATTAATCATTAACTATAATTTCTTTATGAATGATAATGATTTGAAATGGAGTTGAACATGAGAAGTAAATGAAGTAGTAAAAGTAATTTTGGTCTGAGTTGTTTTAAGGAAAGATTGTGAAACAAAAAGGGTAGTTGATTAGGAAAATATTCACTGGGCATGCTTGAGTCTTTTAGCCACAACTTTTTCTCTAGTCAACCAAACAAGATGATTCTTGATTTGAATCAAACTAGAAATATATGGCTACATTTCTTATGCAGACATAAAATTTACATTATGTCTTTAGGAATCTCAAAATTTGTCATGAAGTTGAGAATTCGGTGCAGTACATTGGTGAAGAATGTAAAGTTCATGTTTTGACTTCAGGGAAAATTCTGGATTAATCTAGATAGAATTAGGCAAAGTTTTCTTCTATAAAGTTTTAGGTCTTTCTTTTATCTTTCCAACATTTATAGTATGAGAATTTTGGACATTGGAGTTGAAAGTTATGGTCTTTATAAGTGGAGATGTTTAGGAGTATAGATAGTATCGTCTATGATGACGTCATATCGTCTGTAAAAATATACCCTCTGTGATTATGTCATATTGTCTGTGATAACATCATATCGTCTGTAAAATGTATTGTTTGTGATGACGTCATATCGTCTGTGATGATGTCATATCATCTATGTTTGACTTCTGCTTCTTCTATGTTTGACCTTCTATACACAATCCTCTGGTCCATTTTAGACCCCTCAAATGAAAGAATTTGTCTTCTAGATTTGCATGAAAGTTGAAGATCTTGAAGTCCTCTTTTAAACCATTAAAAAGAAAACTTAATTTGATATCTTTAGGGAAAGTTATGGCAATTTTCCTAATACTATATCGTCTGATGATGTCACGTCATCTATAAGTGACATCATATTGTTTGTTCCTATTTTCAGCCCTGTAGATGATCAAATTTGTCTTTGAGTCTTCATGAAAGTTATAGATCTTGAAGTTATCTTTCAAACCATATAAAGAAAACCTTAATTTGATATCTTTAGGGAAAGTTATTTCAATTTTACCAATCCTGTATCGTCTTATGACATCACATCATCTATAAGTAATGTCATATCATATGTTCCTATTTATAACCCTGTATATGATTGAATTTGTCTTCTAGGTCTTTATAAAAGTTGTAGATCTTGAAGTCCTCTTTTTAACTAATAAAAGAACGCCTTAATCTGATATCTGTAGGGAAAGTTATAGCAATTTTCCAAATCCTATATTGTCTGATGATGTCACATCATCTATAAGTAACATCATATCGTTTGTTCCTATTTTTGACCCTATATATGATCGAACTTGTCTTCAAGGTCTTCATGCAAGTTATAAATATTGAATTTCTCTTTCAAACCATCTAAATAACACCTTAATCCAATAAATATAGGGAAAGTTATGGCAATTTTCCCAATCCTGTATCGTCTGATAATGTCACATCGTCTATAAGTGATCTCATATCGTCTATTCCTACTTTTAACCCTGTAGATTATCGAATTTGTCTTCTAAGTCTTCACAAAAGTTTTAGATCTTGAAGTGTTGTTTCAAAACATCTAAAGAACACCTTAATCAGATATCTATAGGAAAAGTTATGACCATTTTCCCAATCCTGTATCGTTTGATGATGTCACATTGTCTATAAGTGATGTCATATCGTTCGTTCCTATTTGTGACCCTGTAGATGATCGAATTTGTCTTTGAGGTCTTGATGAAAGTTTTATATCTTGAAGTCCTCTTTGAAACAATCCAAAGAACACTTTAATCCAATATCTGTAGGGAAAGCGATGGTAATTTTCCCAATCTTGTATCGTCTAATGACGTCACATCGTCTATAAGTGATGTTGTATTGTTTGTTTCTATTTTTGACCATGTAGATAATCGAATTTATCTTCAAGGTCTCATAAAAGTTGTAGATATTTAAGTCCTGTTTTAAACCATACAAAGAGGACCCTAATTCGATGTTGATAGTGAAAGTTATAGTGATTTTATCCCAATCATGTATCGTCTCTTCCTATTTCTGACTATGTAGATGATCGAATATGTCTTCAAGTTCTTCATGAAAGTTTTAGTTCTTGAAGTCTTCTTTCAAACCGTCTAAGAATGATATTGATCCGAAATCTTTAGTGAAAGATATCTGAATTGTCCCATGATAGGTTTAATATGATTGAGGGCCAAACCTTGTTTGATTCTTTTGGCCATAACTTTGTTATCCGACATCCAAATGAAGTGATTCTTGAACCCATAGATTCTTAACAATTTTTCTGTCCCTCCATATAAATTGATAGCATTTGGTATTGATTCAAAAAATCATTGATTGAATCAAAGTAAGGGTATCAATGGGAAGAGTGTGAATTGGATGTTTTATTGAATATACGTCAGTATTTTGATTATATCTGGATCTATAGAGCTCTAAACGTGATAAGTTCTAATTTGTGGTAAACTAGAGACATAGGACTACAAATTATCTGAAGGAAGTTAATTGTAAGTCAGACCCTAAAACTTTAAAATTCTTTATGGAAGTTAGGTATAGTGTACTGTTTCATTCTAACAACAGTCGGAAATGTTTGGGATTCAACTTTCGAATTTCTGAACCAAAATGAATGATTTTGGTGTCTTTAGAAATTTAAGAAAACGGGGAACATTTTCTAGAAGAAAGTGTTAAGGTTATAGGAATATTCAAGGGTATTTTTGGCAAGACGCTGTAGGTTAAAAGAACATAAGCGTGTAAGGAAGGGTGAAATGGACTTTTGGGACTCATTAAGGGCATAATTGGAAGAAGAAGTATTGTCTTGCTTATAAATGAATAAGAAAAACGTGAATGGAGGGATAAAAGAAGAGAATAATGAAAATGAGAAAGAAAGAGAAAGAGAGTTAGGTGGTTTGAGAGAAAAGAAGAGAGTTGAGCTAAGGTTTAACTTTTCTTAGTTTTCAAAAAAGATTTTAGAGTTGTTCAAGAAAGGAAAAAGGTAGAGGAAGAAAAGAGCTTCCCTTTGAGCCAAAGATCCCTTCATTTGGTGTAGAATGAAGGTAAGATCATTTTGAATGCTTTGGATTTTTGGAAGGATTTTAATTCCTGGAGTTTAGAAAATGCTTGGGTTTAAGTATTCTAGAATCAATTTTAGTGATTTTGCATTGTGGGATTTTCCATTAGATTCCTATTAAATGAGAATTGGTTTGTTTTAGGGAACCAAGAGAATCCTACCCAAGAGCAAAGGGAAAGACAACCTTGACTTGGATTTTTGCAAGCAAATTAGGTAGATAATATATTTATGGTTATTGTGTAAATGGGCAATGTGCCTATGTGTGTGTATATGCTTGAATTGTTAAACTATGAATTCTGTAATGTGGAAAATGCATTATGATATGTTTTATTTATGCATTAAAAGATGTATGACATTTTGGTATAATTGAATTGTGATTATGATCATGTATGCCTTGAAAAAAAGTCATGGCATTTTGTATGAATGAAAAGAAGAAAAACTATAAGAAGTACGAGAGTATGAAATTGTTATCGATTGAATTGAGTATGAAATTAATTGTGTTTGGGCGAGAGAGGAACCATTTCATTTGTCACGTGGACGTTGACAAGAGCCTTCTCCCAGTTGCTTGCTTAAGGCCACGAAATCTTGAGAATTCAGACTCGTTTTGTTCACGGAGCAAACTTCAGTTTCTCTGTTTTGTTCCACGGAAACTCTCGAGCCAATTGGTTGTGCATTGTAAATTCGATTTGTCAAGTATGATGCATATGTCTCTAATTTAATAAAAATTAAAAATAATCTCATTTTGATATCTACAGATCAATTCATGGCTAAAACACTGATGCATGTTCAGTGCAAATACTACAGCTAATATATTCCAGCACTATCACTCATCAACATCATATGTAATTCATCCTAATTCATCATCATCAATTCTCTATCATAAGATGCTATAAACACTAATAATTTACTTACATACTTAACTCCAATTCCAGCTCAAAAGAGCAAGCCAATCCAGTACCCCAAATAAGTAGAAACATCACACATTCAAGGTGGGATTAGATGACTTTTGGCTTTGATAAAACAACAATCAGCTGGTTCTTTAGCTATTTTATGATGGGTTAAAACATGAATTTTTGTATAGAAATTGGACAGAAGCATGAACGTACATAGGGAGATGAAAGAAGTTAGGGTTTCAGTGGTGGGTGAGAAGAAAGAAAAAAGAAATGAGCTAAACAAAACTTACTTCTATAGAAAGTCACCAGCTAAGGTGTAAGGTGTCATGTAATTAAATAGCCATATGTCTTATGGCATGTTCAGCACTTATCAAGCATAGGTGCTACCAAATGTCTCCAGCTATCTAGGTCACTTGTCCATTAATCAACTATGCAATTTTTAATCAACTTACCAGCCCATTTGTCACACAATGATTGATCCATTTATCAATTAATTACTAGTCCATTTACACCAATTTAACTATGCCAAATGTCACTCAATTATAGGCTAAATCATCCAAAATTTTCATATATCAATTTATCCTACCACTTGGCATTTGTCCTAGTCCAAATGTACATTTTAATCCATCAATTTCCTAACCCATGACATTTAATTCCAAATTTTCTAATTGAAATCCAATCATACGAAAATTCAAGACATACCAAAACGTAATTCACATCATGATAACTTAACATTTTTCATACCCCGAAATAAGTCAATTGTGTGCATATGTTAACTTGTAATGTGAACAAATATCAATTCGTGTATGAATATTAATGTTATGCATATATATGCAATATTTAATATAGGGTTAAACCCTAAACATATTCTGGAAAATAGAATATTACAAAAAGGGATCCATAAAGTCGATTCCCCATACATCGAAGACTTTAACTTCCAAAATGTTGGATAAAGGCATCTCCTCTATTTTGGAGATGTTGCCTACTGTTTGACAACGATCGCATTGTAACACTAAAGCTTGAGTGTCCTTAAATAAATGTAACTAATAAAATCGAAATTCCAATACTCGAACTGTTGTTCTTTCTCCATAATGGCCAACATATTGGGCTTCATGACATTATATTAATTTATCGAACATTTAATCATCTAGCACGCATCGTCTTACTAATCCATCAACATATGTTCAATACAAGATTGGTTCATCCCAAAAGTATCGGTTACACTCGTGTAAGAATCTCTTCCTTTATTGACAAGAGAGGTCAGAAGGAAGCTTACCACTGGCAACATAATTTGTGATATTGGTAAATCATGGTGTAGCTAGATTATTGAGCAATATCAGAGTTTCGTCAGGAAATTTCTCATTAATATCTTTTCTTTGCTCGCAGTCCCCTTCTTCTAGATGTGATAATTAGTTTGCCACCATATTTTCCACTCCCTTTTTATCTCGTACTTCTATATCAAATTCCTATAGGAGTAGCATTAATCAAATAAGCCTCAGTTTCATATCCTTCTTACTGAAAAGATATTTGAAAGTTGTCTAATCTATGAATACGTTTACCTTTGACCTCAAAAGGTATGATCAAAACTTATCACATGCATACACCATTGCAAGTAATTCCTTTTCTGTGGTGGTGTAACTATGTTGAGGTCTGAAAGGGTCTTGCTTGCATAGTAGATCGCATGCAACCTTTTATCTTTCCTTTTTCCTAGTACACAACCTATAGCTTGGTTGCTTGCATCGAACATGATCTCAAATGGGAGTGTTGAATCAAGTGGCATTAAAATTGGTATGGATGTTAATGCTTCCTTTAGTTTATTAAATGCAGTAGAAAGGGTGTAGCATCCCGTTACCCATATTAGGGCTAGAATTGTCAATTGTGTGATTTTATGAGAAATTAGGATTATTGCACATCATGCACTATTGATTGTGACATGCACATTTTGCACAATTATTTGATTGTACATGCATTCATTGACATTTTCCGGGTACAATTGAATTGTTATTGATGATTAAACTGTGTTGTGACAATTCTGGTATTATTTAGAGTATTTTGGGAATTTTTGTGAAAATATTGATTTATGGACCTATTATAGAGTGACATGTGGACTGCTTTAAATTGGGACAAGTGGTATTATGGGGACATGACAAATGGCTTGCTTGTGGTGACATGTGTCTAGAGGAGGTTAGAACACGTGTTGAGCATGCATGGCCGCAGGTGTGAGTGACTTAGAGAGTTGAGATTTTTGCATGCCTCCTCGGTGAAGTAGCTCGGTGAAGTAGCTGAGAATCCGAAGGAAAGCTTGGGCGATTTTGCTGGTTTAATTGCTTCTCTGTTGTCGGAAATTATAGCTGAGTGTGAGTTAAATTAGAGTTTGCTTGTGTTCTTCTCGGTTGTTGAATCTCCAAGACATCCGATTGAGGTTTCTGGAAATTTTGCTGGATTGATCTGTGTTCTTGCTGGATTTTTGTGGCCGAATCAAGTAAGTGAGTTTACTATGAGTTTTGTTGTTGCTATTTGATGGATTTTTCATTGACAGAATGCTTGCATGCGGTTTGAGAGAGAGAGTTTGAGAGTGAATCCGATTCTGTGTAGGAAGAGTGATGATCGAATGAGGTTGGTCTAGTTCATAGGTTGTTTCTGGAAACTCAGATTGTATTTGAATGCATGTTCTGTTAAGTTTTGAGAGGAAAAGCCGAGAGGAAAAATGTATGAGTTTCGTCCGAATCCATTTGTGAAGCTTAGCTTGTGATTTGAGTTTAAATGTTAGATCTTTGCAGTTGCATGTTAGTTGTTGAGGTTTGAATGAGTTATAGGAGTGATTTTAGGCCTGTTTGTGTTGATTGGGAGGTGTTTGAGCTAGAGGAGAGGAAAATAGAAATCGAAGAAGACGACAGTCGAACCAGACGTCGCGACGAATAAATATTTATACGTCGCGACGTGTGTGGCTGACTCATCGAGCTCGTCGCGACTAATTTCCTTGTGTACGTCGCGACGTGTGTTAGCCTTGAGTTCGTCGCGACGTAGTCTATTTTGTACGTCGCGACGTGTAACAAAATCCCGAGAAAAACAGATTTTTGGCCGTACGTCGCGACCTCTTATTTTCTCCTCGTCGCGACGAACATCCTTCACTTTGACTGCTCGAATATACTTCCGTATTTTGACCATAACTTCCTCTATACTGATCCAAATTGAGTTATTTTTGATTTATTTTCATACTAGAGAAAAAGATATACAACTTTTGTGAAGAAAGGAAGTTCCAATTAGGTCTCTAAGAATTTCAATATTTGGTTGGAAGTTGAGGTACCAATTCTGTTGGGACTTAAGAATAGCCTAAGGTATTTTGAGTATATCTCTTTCTATACTGATCAGAATTAAGCGATTTTGGTGGCATTAGAAAGCTAAGAAATAGGAGAACAACTTTATAGAAGGAGGTTTTGATTAATTTGGTCATTGACCTTATCCGATTGAGTATGGAAAGTTGACCCGAAAATGTATTATAAGAAAAATCTGAAGTGGTCAATAAATTTAGGAAATTGTGTGATATTATTTGGCTCAATCCAATTGTATCTATACATGGTATTAGTGAGGGCTTTGATTTTCGAATGATTTTCTTTGTTAAGGATCGCATTATTGTACCCCGGAATTGTCATTGATCATGCATTGT
>JANIHZ010000008.1:51061009-51073991 GCA_027478365.1 Erythroxylum rufum | reverse complement strand
TAAAATCACCTTTAATATCAATTATACCCGGTAATTGTCAATGAATGCATGTACTACTTTTTATACGAAAACATTCCGTATTTATGTGCATATGTGCTAACATGATGCATGAACAAGAAAATGCATTGTCTTAATTTTCCTTTGAGCTCACATGTACTGAAAGTTCGGGTCCTAACCCTTAATATAGGGACGGGATGTTACAACATTGCAACCTTTTTAGAGACAAGTTTAGCAAGTTTCCCAATATACACTTTTAATTTATGAATAAAATAATCTTGATTTTGAAAGTATGTCTCAAATGCAATGGTAAACGTAGCTAAAGATTCTCTAGTTTTAGCTTTCTTTGTTATTGATTTTGTTGTTGTTGTTGTTATTGTTAATAAAATTCAAGCAAGGCATTTCTCTCTATTATCCTTAGTTACTCTATAAAAAATTTGGATGGATCTTTTATCCCACATTAGAACTATTATTATAGGGGTTGTTTTGTGATCAACTTCTTATGAAATCAACTTATTCACTTGGCATTCATAATTTGGGTTTTGTTTACTAAAAATGTTGCAATTTATTGCATACAATAGTTAAGCTGCCAAAATCATTTTATCAATTTGCTTCCTAGGAGCCTCCAATTTTCCCACCATATTAATATTATGGATGCCACCTATCTTTGATTTTAGTCTCATATCCATATTAATAGTTTTTCGTTATAATATTTTTATTAGCTATTTCAATTCCTTGTGAGTTTTGAAAATAATTGTCCTACTCAAAGATGCATCTATTAGTTAACTAGTTAGGCAGCTCAATCCGCTACGAAATGTTTGCATCTACAAACCAAAGTTAAGACCATAGTGTGGGAACTTTGTCAACAATTCCTTCCATCTTTACCAAGTGTCATATAATCTCTCACCCTTTAGCTGTTAGAAGGAGAAGATATCATCACTAAGATATGTCGTTTGTGTTCGATTGAAGTACTTAACTAAACAATTTTTCGCAAGACAATTCCATATGTTGTTGGATATTGAAGGCAATGAATTCAGCCATGATGTAACTTGCTCCCTCAATATGAAAGGGAGTAATCTTAATCAAAAGGCATCCTATGAAACTTCTTTTAGCTTAAATGTGTCACAAATTTCTATAAAATTTACAATGTGAGGCATTGGGATCTTCATCTAGAAGCCCATCAAATTTTACCAATTGCTAAACTATTTGAATCATGTTGGGCTTAATATCAAAGTTTTTGGCTTCCACTTTTGGTTACATAATGCTGGACTCAGTCCTGGTGAGTGATAGTCTAGTATAATTCCCTATAATGCGATCTCATCCTTAACCTCTAGTTGCATTCAAACTCTTATGTTTCTTTCCCTCAAATTTCAAAGTAACATAGGTTTAATTTATAATTTCGTCTTAATTAATATTTTGGGACCACTCTTGATTATACACTAAAGAATCTAAACCTAAAATTCAACCACTGCCACAAGGTCAAGAAAGAACATTCTAAAAATAAAAAATAAATATAAAAACAAACAAAAAGTTAATTAAAATAATAAAAAAGCTTTCCTCATATTTCAATGTTGCCAAAACCTTAATGTGATAAAGTAAATGAAACATAAAACAATACTAGAGAATCACTAGGTAAGTGCATTTGCAGTTTTATATAATATAGCTTAGTGAATCGAGTATCAATCTCACAAAGATTGTAATTATTAATACTAGCTATTTTTCTATTATATAATCTAATAAAACAATTTTTTGAGTGAAATATATAAATAAAAGAAACTAAAATTGCATTTAGAATCACCAAGTCAATTAATAATAAACAATCAATCGTCACATAAGATATAAATAAGAATAACCCTGTAACTTTCATATACTTGAATTTATCTTGATTCAATGATTTAGTCTAGTTCATTAGATTGATAGGAACTACTAAGTTGCATCTATACTCTATATCAAGACAAATAATTCTTAAGTATTTTGATAGAAAATTTTCTAAAATCAAAATCCTTCTAAGAATACATTAATTTGTATTATAAACTCCTATGATATATTTCACTCTTAACTTTGAAAGATCATGTAGTCTTATGTCTAGGATTCTATTTAACCCTTATTATTCATGTTGTGACCTAATTATATATCTAAGATCTTTTGAATTTGCTAGTTCAATATGACATTGAATTTTCAATGTTTATTACTCCAATTCAATGTTGCATGCCATTTTGTTTTTTGCATGTTAAGAGATTACCTATGGTATCTCTTGCTTGTACATAACCTTTTATTTTTTATAAAGTTCTGGTTTACCCAAAAAAAAATCAATGTAATAAATAAGTATGAAGAATTCATAAGAAACTAAAATCTTTTATTAAATTAAGGAAATCATTTTAAAATAACAATTCTAAGGTTCATTTCACCTAGATTTATATCTCAATTAATTCATAATAAAAAATGAAATTCACAATAAACAAAAAAGAACACAAGAAATAATATTGAGTTCTTATGGCTTTAATCTTGAATGTTCTTATTTTTTTCTCTCCAAGATTGTTTCCTTCTTAATCCTATATACTTTTTATAAGATTCGAATTACTTTTTCAATGTTTCAAAATTGAATCTCTTTTTGTTTTCCACTATCCTCATATCTTAAACATAAAACCCTAGAAATTTGAACCAATACAAGCTTATGAAGGACCTTGTTGGTTCCTATATTACTTTACACCCGTTTCAACTTCCTTTTTGTAATAATTATTGCCAAAGTTGTTCAAGAACATAGGACTAGATTTCTCTCATGTTGGATAATATAGGCAGAACATGGTAAGATAATGGTAAATGCTTGGAGAAACAAAATGACCCCTTGTTGAACATAATAAGAACACATGTCCATATCGTATCATGTTCATTAGGTAATAAACTCTGTGAGGAACATAATGTGACATGTTAGAACACAGGAAGCAACATAATACCATATTGGTACCTTATTTTGAGTTTTTAACTTAAAATCTACTAAAGTTGCTCAAATTTAACTCAAACGTTTCCAAATTTACTCCTTCCTCATTGCAAGATTAAAGTAAGACATCAAACAAAATATAAATCAATTTAATTATCAAACCTTACAAAAAATTCACAACATAAGCACAATAATTTAGAAAATCATCCCAAAAACATAGTGCGATTGGCACTTATCATAGTTCTCATGGTGGTAACTTAAGTTTTAATAATTAGGCTTAACCAACACAAGTTTAGTGAAAAGGTTGTCAAAATCAAGACAGATATGCTCTTGATCTTACTCTTTTGACATATCAAATGATATTGGTCTATGTTGATGCATTGTGGGTGGGGTTGGGCCATTTTTTATTTCCAAAGCTTTCCCATTTTGGTGGTTTGTTTTAATATGCTTTATTTGGTACTATTTTCTCCTGTTGTGTATTATAGGGTAGTTTGGACCTAACCTAACTTTATAAGTCTTCACAAGTGTGGGCTGAATTAGAGAGTTGTTGTTATGACTAGTATTTATTGCATATTCTCCATTGTCATGGGTAGACTCATAATCAAAGTTTGAAGGCAAATGTGAGGGAAGAAGAGTCAGGTTTGAGGGCACTTGAAGTAGAGGAGGAGGTAAGTTTGAGGGCACTTGAAGTGGAGGAAAAGGAGAGATTAGAAGTTCTATTTCTTGTTAAGATATAGAGAAAAACGGATTTGTGATCAATAATTGTAAACATGTAATAGTTCTAACGCAAGTATTACTTTAAATTTACGAGAATCATCGGACTTGTCAACTTATGGACATGTTATTATCACATTACAGACCCTATTCCTACCCTTTAATAAAGCTTGAACCCCAAACCTCAATTCGGCTCCTCCACTCGCATTTGTGTCTGCAGACATTTACATTGATTGAAGGCGGCTCACATTGTAAGGCCAGAAGAGAAGGCGATTCCTGCCATATTAATCCCCTTCATCCAACACGGAGGCAGTGGGACCTGACCCCACTCACTTCTTCCCAGATCGTACGACAACCAGATTATGTCCCATGCATTTTCAAAAGTAGACAATAAAGCTATCCTAATCATCCCACCGTTAACCACCTCTAAGCACCCCATCATCACTTGGTACGGTTTCCTTATTCCCTCCATCATTTTTGTTGGCAATTTTGATATGTATTCCCAGTTCCTTCCATTTACGCTCAAGCTCCATAATTCTACACCTTCTAGCTTTCGTACCCCTTTGTCCACGCCATCGACGCCGTTGGATTTCAGTATCACCATGTGCCCATCACCGTACACGTGTAACCGATCCATCACGTTCCCCCAATTAAATCCCACGGTCAGTTGCTGCCCGTTATCTTGTCCTGTGTAGAATCTCGGCCGTAGAATCACGGGTGCGTCGCGTTCTGATCCCAACGCTATCACTAGACTTTCACGAGGTCCGTTTACCACGTTCAGGAAAATAAGGTTGCCGTCTTTATGATTCACACGTGGCAGCTCGTCTGAAGTTTCTATTGCTTTCAAAGACCGCCAATTGTCAGTTTCCGAAGCGTAAAAAAACACCACCGGGCGGTTGTCGACCAACTCGGCGAAGAAAAACCGAAAATGATCCGACCCGGAAACTAGTTTCATTCCAGATCTCCGCCAAGAAGACGTGCCACGTGGACCGAGTGGGCTTGGCGGAATTTTTTTAACCACCTTCGTGGCTGAATTAACGACAATGACTTCCTGTCGGGAGTTTGAAGCGAAGAGGAAGAAGTTGCCGCCTGCCGCCAGAAAATAAACGCTCTCCCCGGGAAAAATGACTCTTTTCAGTAACCTGGTGAGTCCAACCATGTTGAACCACCGAGTTGACTGATCAGAGACGCAAAGAAGCGTGGCGTCGTGTCGCCACCGCTTCCTGTAAACAAAGAGCCAAGTGGTGGAACTCGATTGCAAGTTGTATTCGCGCACGAAATTTTGATCTGAAATCATGTTTGTTATGGACTTGTTAAGTGACCCCAGAAGTCTAATTTCAGGTAAAGGTAAATGGAGGAGTATTTTCTGCATGAGTTCTGAAGGAAGGAGGCAAAACCCAATTGCATTTGTTGTCAAAGTGTGATGATCTTCCATTAGAGGCTTAGACTTCAGAGAGGCATGTGAGATCATAAATTTATACTATCTACTACTTTCTTGGTTATAGTCAGTGTGGTTATATGTATAGAGAGGGAGGGGGAGTGGGAGAGGGAGAGGGAGAGATTAGAAAGCGTGACTCGTTGGATTGTGTGGGCATTCGTGTGTTGAAGTAAAAATGTTTAACTTACTGGAATTAGAAGACAAATAATCCAACAAAGCATCTATGCGCAGAGTCACATCGTCATAGTCGGAAAATGGACGGTTAGTGACATTAAATTTGTTTATCCACAAAGGTTGCCGTACCGATTAAGTTGATGCCTTAAAAAATAAGGAAAAGGTCAACTACTCCTGGGTGCAGTAACTAAGTGTGCAAGCCTCGTAAGAGTGACGTAACATATGGAGCCGAAAAGGTGAAGCTCAAATGACCTCTATTTATGATAGCTCTAACACACAACCGACAATCAATTACCTACTTCCCGTGCTTAATGACTGGACTCTCTTGTACTGTCTGTGTCATATCTAAGGTTTTACTTGCAAATCTATCTATATATACATATATATGAGACCTTACTGCTCAGGAAAAGCAAGTTGCATTTGCACCCAGAGACTGCAAGGAGATGTGGGATCGTAGTCACCTATTTGTTTAATGTGATAAAAGCAGTGGTTGCTGCATTAGGAAGACCTGCCAATCTGTTAAGTGAGGAAGATTTAAATAAAGAAAACGAAAAAGCACATTTTAATTGAAGATACGTGGGCTAGTTTTGAAAATTGTTATTGGCCCATCTTGGATGCTGCCCAGCTTCGAGCTAACCCATATAATACAATTTTTTCCCCTGTATAAAAAGAGAGATTTTGCCTGGATTGTGGTCTTAGATATTTTTGATTTTTCGTTGGTTTCTCTTCTCTGCAACAGAAATTAACAAGCATCAATGTCTACTCCTCTTTCTCTTTACAATCAAATAAGACCACCCTTATCTACAGAAAATCCCTCCCTTACAATCCCCAACACATTTTCCTCCACCATCGCCGTCGCCGATTTCACCACCATTCCTTTGAGCAAACAGAACAGCATGAACCGACAACATTCACACCCATGTCTTGTTTCCCTTGAAAATTGCTCCTCCATGTCTGAGCTGAAGCAAATTCATTGCCAAATGCTAAGAAATGGCCTCTTCTTCGACCCCTTTTCTGCCAGCAAAATCGTGGCCTTTTGCGCTCTCCACGACTCTGGATGCCTTAACTATGCTCGTCTAGTCTTCTCTGAAATCCTAAATCCTACAACCTATACATGTAACTCCATGATTCGAGGCTACACTAATAGTAACTTCCACCAACAAGCACTTCTTTTCTACCAAGAAATGATAGTCCAAGACTTGCTGCCTGACAGATTCACATTTCCCTCATTGTTCAAGTCCTGTGGGGATCTACTAGAGGGCAAACAGCTGCATTGTCACTCCACGAAATTGGGTTTTGTTTCAGATGTTTATATTCAGAACACTTTGATGAACATGTACTCCAACTGTGGATGCTTGCTATCAGCTAAAAACGTCTTTGATAAGATGGTGGATAAGAGTGTGGTTTCGTGGGCCACAATCATTGGCGCTCATGCACATTGGAATCGAACAGTTGAAGCCGTGAAGCTTTTCGAGCAGATGGGGAGTGAAAATGTGAAACCTAATGAGGTTACCTTGGTCAACGTGTTAACGGCTTGTGGCAAGGCAAGAGATTTGGCAACGGTCAAGAGAATTCACAACTACATTGAAGAAAATGGTTTTGGGTTCTATCCCATCATCAACGCAGCTCTCGTTGACGTGTATTGCAAGTGTGGTTGTGTATCTATTGCAAGAGAGTTATTCGACAAGATTCAGGACAAAAATTTGTTTTGTTGGAACATCATGATCAATGGACATGTAGAGGATAGTGACTTTGAGGAGGCCTTGGTACTATTTCGCAAGATGCAAGCCAAGGGTGTCACAGGCGACAAGGTGACAATGGTGAGCTTGTTGCTTGCTTGCACTCACCTAGGAGCTCTTGATCTTGGTAAGTGGTTACATGCCTATATTAAGAAGCAGAAGATCGAGGTGGATGTTGCCCTAGGAACAGCTCTAGTGGATATGTATGCCAAATGCGGAAGCATAGAAATTGCGTTGAAGGTCTTTCATGAGCTGCCTGAGAAAGATGTTATGGCTTGGACTGCCTCAATCGCTGGCCTCGCAATGTGCGGGCAAGGAGAGAAGGCTTTGGAGTATTTTCAGGAGATGCAGATAAGAGGCGTAAAACCAGATGCAGTTACATTTGTAGGAATTCTTGCTGCTTGTAGTCATGCTGGACTTGTAGATGAAGGGATGGCTTACTTCAATTCGATGTCAGCCGTATATGGCATCAAGCCTAGCATCGAACATTATGGTGGATTGGTTGACATACTAGGCCGAGCTGGTCGCATTTCTCAAGCAGAGGAACTGATTGCTAGCATGCCAATGGCACCAGATCAGTTTGTTCTAGGGGGTCTTCTTGGTGCCTGTAGAATCCATGGAAACCTTGAGGCTGCAGAGAGAGCAGCTAAACAGCTTCTAGAGCTGAATCCAGATAATTGCGGCATGTATATCCTTCTGTCAAACATATATAAATCATTAAACAAGTGGGAGGGCGCTAAAAGAATAAGGGAGTTGATGGAAGCTAAAGGCATAAAAAAGCCTCCAGGTTGCAGCCTGATAGAAGCGGATGGAATTGTCCACGAGTTTGTAAAAGGTGATTCGTTCCATCCACAATCCAAGGAAATATACCGTATCTTAGAGGATATGATAGACCGAATAAAGCAAGCCGGATATGTGCCCAACATGTCCGAAGTGCTATTTGACATGGATGAAGAGGAAAAGGAGACAGCACTTAGTGTACACAGTGAGAAGCTGGCAATTGCTTACGGCCTGTTGAATACGAGTCCCGGAACTCCCATACGAGTCATTAAAAACCTTCGTATATGTAGTGACTGCCACACTGCAGCTAAGGTCGTCTCCAAAGTTTACAACAGGGAGATAATTGTGCGGGACAGAAACCGATTTCACCATTTTAAGAATGGATCTTGTTCATGCAGGGATTACTGGTGATATAAACAAATACTGTTTGTATCAAAGGATTCAAAATTTCCAATCCTACCACATTATATTTGCCCATGTCAATGACTTCTTAGTTGGAACCATCTGATAATTTGGTTAAAGCAAGCAAATGCCGAAGTTATAAAATCTTACATGCTGCATTGGGTAAAAGTTAACTCTACAAATGGAACCAACCTAGACAATATAACAGAAATTTGTTTCCGCTAATCAAGAAACGTGGATACATAGTACGATCCAATAAATTTCATCACTTCACGGCAATTCACGGGACAGAGTGTAACCACAAAGAGTGTCTTTTACCAAAAAATTTCCAGACAGATTACGTAGTCTTCCAGAATTGTAGTTTAGATAGCACTGTTATGAAGACAATGGTATCATGACTAGTTCGTAAAAAGTGTCATAATTCTGGATGGAGTAATTCAGTGAACTAGAGAAAATTTGAAAATATGTGGAGCTCTTTCTTTGGTGTAAATAACCCTAAACCAAAACGGAAAGCCATCATAACACCGCCATCACCAATTATATTAGTGTCATTGTTAACAAAATTCTTTGATTGTGAACAACAAAAATGTCATTTGCAGAACAACTGGGTATGACCGTTAAAACTGCTGGAGCATAAAAACCCTTACAAATGGATGGAATGCAGCTAGGGAGTTTACCCTGAGCAAGTTCTACGTCATTTTCCAAAAATAAATTACTGAACAATCAAGAAGGCGCAATCAAGGATACCTTGTTAATAGGGATTGGCAGGTACTTGAGGTTCCATTCTACTTGAATGAACACTGCTCGTTCTCATTTTTCAGTGTCTGGGAGATCTGAAGATTGAAACATCTATGTTAACTAGAGAAGAGAAGAGCCAAGCAGGCCATCCCTTAGTGACAACTTTTTTCAAGCACCAGTATACTTACTGTTCAGAGAGCCGTGCTAGTAGTCGTCGATCAATAAGAGTTAAGACCATCCCGAACAACATTCGAACGGGTTAATTTGAGGATGGATGTTTTAATTTCAAATGGTAAACTTGCGACGAAGAGAATATCTTGAATTGATTTAAATCAAAGAAGGACGTTCTATAATTATGAGGATACGTCATTTGAATGAGTTACCAACTTGTTTCCAAAAACAACACACAATTTAAAGGTAAATGATAATGTTGGAGTCTCAATTTTAGAACGTATTATATCAATTTTAAATGATAAGAGGAACTAATATGTTGGATTAAAACAAATAGGCAATGTTTTAGTGAGTTTTTCAATTCAGGCACTTAACTAATGTGATAAAGGTTAGTCACTAAATTCCGTTTTAAAATAGCCACATTAACTAAAAAGTAGAATGTTACGTGGGCGTTAATGGGAGTTTTATCAGTAAGACAGTATTTCTCTATAATTTATCTGACGAATGAAATTTAATAGTTGAAGCACCTAGTAAATAATTCTTTTTTGTTGAGGCACTCACTTAATAAAAAGTGATAAATTTCAGGCACTAACCAAACTCTTATCCCTTTACCAAACTGACTCGATCTCAATCTTGGCTAAGGCAAAACAGCTTAACACTTTCCACATAATATAAAGACACTGCTAAACAGATGCAGTATGTGAGAACTCTGATCATCAGGAGTTGAATCATTATGGTGCATTCAGGTAAGATAGGGAGTAAAGGCAATCTTTTCTGAACATCTTATCCATAAATACTCTACACTTGCCAAAAGCAAGCATAATCGTTCCAAATACTACAATGAGTCCTTTGAACCATCATGAAAGTTAAACAAACTGAAATATATATGCTAAACATACTAACTAGACAAAAGCACAAGCAAGTTTACCAGAACGTGGTCCTCAATCCTCATCGCCATGTTCAATCTTTTCCTTAAGTTGGTCTTCTTCATCACAGTAATTTCCACTCCCAGTCTGCTTAGGAACGGAATCACGCTCGGAAGAGGCAGCAACAGCTTGATTAACTGACTGCTGATAAAGAACTCCACCTGCCAGGGTGAAAAGGAGGCAAAGCAAACCGAATGGACTAGCATGTTTATCCCAAATCAGCACATTTATCACTATTGTAAGAAACTTATTGACCACACCAGTCACAGTGTAGGCTGTTGCAGATATAGCCTTTCTTGCCGCAAAGCCAAAGAAACTAATAAGCAAACCAAACACACAGGATAAGGACACAGCAAACCATGCGTCAAATTCAAACCAATTACCAGTTTTTGACGCCAAAGCTGCAAACAGATCACTGTACTCTCCTGTGAGTACCCAGAACACAGGGGCAATCATCAATGACAGAAAATTGTTGTACAACACTAGTCCCCATGTGTTCAATCCAATAGTTGATACAATGTGTTTGATATAAACCATCTCAGTAACAATGGTCACTAGATACGCTAAAGCCCAAGAATATGCGGTCAAAGTAAAAGCAGAATCAGTGGCCACGTACCCAACAGCACCACTCAAAATAACAACCAACGAGACAAAGGTAAGCTTTGAAGGAATAGGTTGTTTTCTAAATACGGTGTCAGCGACGGCAACCAACAGGGGTGTCAAAGATCTGAACATTATGAAGGTATCGACATTGGCATGACGCAAAAGATTGGTATTGGTAAAGATTGCCAGGTAAAAGACAATTGCAGCCGGCATAAACTTCTTGGCAGTTTCATAAGTGAAGGCGTCGTGATACAAAAATCCCAGCTTACCCAAAACCCAGACACCCAATGCAGAGGTCAAGTACTGCAATGCAGTCAAAAGGGCAGGATAGCTGAATTTGGTAATGGCATATTTGTTGATAACAGCAAGTAAACTTGAACATAGAGCATAACCCACCACCAGACTACTAGTGGCTAACTGCTTCGAAGACTCAACTCGAACCGAAGCCATACTAGGCCCCTTTCTCAGCGTGCCTACAAATGATGATCTAACAAACACACAGCAATACAGATATAAAGCAGATCCTTAAAATTCCCGAGAGACAATGTAAAGAATGGGGGGCTTAAAGGAGTCACCTGTGTCAATATCTAGAGAAAAAGAACTAGCAAACAGCTTCATAGGAAAAAATCTGAGAAATTGGAAGCAAATAATCAGGTCTGATCAACGAGTGGTAATGAAAAGAAAGCAAAATCTTATCAAACCCCAACAAGTTTTGGACCACTGAGAAAAAGGGTACAATTCACTAAATTGTGGATCAAAAAGGACGAGAAAAGACCAGAACGAGATCAAATAGGGCACGCAGAGACAAAAAAACAGAGGCCCTTTCAAATGGTGTGACTTAGGGAGGGAGGCGGAGGCAGAGGCAGAGAGAGAGAGAGAGCAAACGAAAATCCACTGACCCGGAATGAATACAAGGGGAAACTGTGACAGTGGAGGCAAGAAATAGGATGGGATCTAAATCTGATTAGGCTGCTTTTGTTTCTTTAATAATTCATTAAGGAGAGGGGAGGGTTTAATCAACGTCTCGACGTTGATTGACTGAGGAGCAGATCCGGTAGGATTCTAATGTTTATTGACAGTTTACTCCGCGTCGGTCGGTGCCATTTTAACCTTTTCCTTGACAACTGTAGCATTATATTTCTAATGTTTGTTTGCCATTTACTCCACGCTAACCTTTTTTACGGAATCACCCTCTTCAACTTCCTTACCTGTTCAATATCTACAAAAACATATACAAATGGTTAAAATGTCAAGATTGTGTCCCGTTCAATTTGCCTTCGTCAATTATATAATCATTAAATAGAAAGATTGTGTCCTCGATAAATTTAATATGTAAAACATTCTAATATGTAAAATCCATAAATTTGGTAAAACATAAAAGATAGATGGAATTGGGTTTTTTTAAAAACCTTTTTATCTACAATCATTTTTAAAATTATCCTTTTATTATTTCAAAGCATTTGCTTTTGCTTCTTTATATTATACTTATAAGAGTAAAACAACCAAATTTTTTGAAAATTAAAATTCAATTAATCAAAGCTGCTAAATACAAGGTTCATTTACAAGAAACAATAAATAATTAATCATTGCACAATTAAGAACCAAAAAGTTGGAAACTAATTATACATAATCCAATGGAATCATCTAAGCTTAACCCCTTCAAAGTATCTGCTTGCATTGCATGACTTTGGAGTTAAACTATGCTTCTCATAATTGCCAGTATATAGCTATTCTAAGAGTGACAATGATTTTAGCACCTCTTGAGTTTTATCATCATGCAAATCATATCAAAGTTAGTATACAATAACACTTGTTGCTCCTAACTTTCACCCTTAAACATCCCTTGATTCCTCTCCTTTCACATATTATAAACCATAAAATCCCTTATGCATTCCTTGCTTTAGCTATCTAGATGTTTCATCTTTTGATATAATATCAATGCACACATTGTAATGGAATAATTCCTAATCCACCTTCCTCTCATGGCTTGAATAAATCATTCCGGTTGAGTTTTCTATAGGTCCTTGTGTTTATATCTCCACACTATAGGAAATTACATAGGAGTTTCTCTATTTCCTTGTTCAGTTTCTTAGAGAAAAGAAGATATGAAGACAAGTATAAGATTAGGTTGCTCAAAACTAAAAACACAAGTTGGAGCCTCTTAGTATATAAGAGGCACTTATTAGCCCAACTTCCCTGTCTCCTTTTGATTTTGACCTAGTCGTACAACCCTTGGAGGTTAAATCAAAATAATCCAAGGATTGCGCTATAGGGTGCAACTCTAGGTCGTTCACTTAATCGGAACCTAAAATGAATGGACCTAAGTTAACCTATATGCCATGCTATGCAAGCTAATTGGGAA
>JANIHZ010000008.1:50913930-50926470 GCA_027478365.1 Erythroxylum rufum | reverse complement strand
AAAGTTATCACAATTCAACAACCCCCCCCCCCATTCTTGTGTATCTTTATATTGTTATTATACTTTATACTAACGTGTGATTCACTTCAGTTGCTTCCAATTATAAAGAGCCCATTGTTTCATCACTGGAAAGCTACCTTTCTATCCAGGAAAAAATCAAGAATGGTAGAGTTTTATCTGCTTGCTCCAACTTTCAGAATATCCATGGGTGGAGATACAATCCTTTGATCAGAAACCTCCCTAGGAGGAAAATAATTCATTTTCAATTCTAGTCTAGGGTCTCTAGCCACTTGCACCCAAGAAATGCTTATGGAAAGATCCGAGTCTAAATTTTGACTAGGATCAGAGGAAATGCCAAAGAAATTCAGGAGGGAAGAAGCTTGTATAGACAGAAATTTTAGAATTCAAAGGTGGGAATTATTGTCCATTGTACCAGGAGGAAAATGTATGCTGCAGAACCAAAGTCTTAGAAAGATTGCTTCTGGAGTGAACATAATATAGCAATGAGGTCGAAGCAAAGTAGCAAGCAAGGGAATGCAGTGAAGAAAGAAACAGGGAAATGAGTGCAACATATGGAGTTCGACAAGATAATAGCCAGGAACAAGGAAAGCAAATGAGGATAGTAGGAGGGCAACCAAATGGGGTACAAGGTTGCAGTGATAAGAAGTTTGAAGAAGCTCATAAGAGAAGCATCGTCAGAAAAAGGGGACGGCACGGGATCCTCTGTCCATTTTATCTTCTCCTTATCCTGTCTTATGAATCTCAACCATCTATTTATGCGGGCCCCACACGAAACCTATATAAATAGATAGCTGAGATTCATGAGATAAGGTAGGGGACAGGATAAAATGGACAGAAGATCCTAGCTTCGAAAAAGGAGCATGAACAGTAAAAATCGAGTTGTACATGAACTGTAGCCATAGAGAAAAAAACATTTTATATACGTCAGTAAATCATTAGAAAATTACGTAAATTATACATAAGACAATAAGTTTTATGTAATTTTTTAAGTTTTATTTTAAAAAATATTACGTAAGAATAAATGTGACATTAAGAACTTTAAAGTTATTAAAAATTGATATTATATGACTTTTCTAGATTCTGTATTTTAGTAATATTTATATTAAGTGATGTTGTTGTTGTTATAAAAAAATTATAATAGTTGGTATTTTAGAATATGTAGTTTTTTAAAAATATTTTGAAACATTAATATTTAAAATATATTTCGATGTTCAACTTATGGTTAAAAACGTAATTTTGCCTTCGTTTATGATATTTGGAAACCTGTCGTCCTCTTTCGTTGGTTTCTTATCTATACCGTTCCGTTTGCTTCATTCTGCTGGATGAATTTTGAAACTGTATGTATATATAGTTCAATAGACTGGAAAAATTGGAGAGATGGGTGAACTACTGAATTTACCCCGTGTGGCTCTATCGTTCAACAAGCATAGACTGTATGGTTTCTCTCCCAAAGAGTTCAACTTGTTCCTGTCCGATTCATGTTCCTATGGTGGAAGGACAAGTAGTAGCAAACTTCCAATATTTCCCACCTTTCAGTCATCCCTGCAAGGTTAATGTCATATCCTTAATTGAGACTTACATAATAAAGGGCATGAATTTCCTTTGATGTGCTTGGATCCTTGGCAGGTGGTTTAGATGTTATGGGTCATACTCGAAGCTCAATGGAGTCTAAGGTTTCATTTCTTTTACTTTTTATTTCTCTTCATCTTTTTTGGCGTTGTTTATGGAGGTGGCTTAACGATGAACCTGTTGCCTTTTTTTTGAACAGTTTGTAGCGGCTACTATTTCTTGATGACTAAACTTCATATGCTTTAGATAGAAGGATTATAAATCTTGCTTACAAACTTAGAAGCACATATTTGTTGGCTAGCAACTTGGTACAATGGTTGGACAGCTTGGATTCTTATAAGTGTCCTTCTTAACATTAGCCCATTTCTGTAATTTTGTAGCAAGCATAATTGCTGTTGGCAAACACTAATCACACCCTAATAGCTAATTGTTTAAATAAACTAGATTATTAACTCTTAAATTGTCTTAGTTTGACTAATTACAATTTTGTAAATCCAGTTCCTGTTTGTAAGCTGGCTGTGATATTAATGTAATCATCACTTTCCAATTGGGTTTTGCCCATAGGGCATTGAATATGTTGAAGGAGAACCAGATGTCCTCCCGCCTATACAGACCCTGAGACTATTTCCTAAAGAAAAACTTTTGGAGAAGGTTGTCATGGTCAGGTTTGATTCCAACATTTTACTTAGGGATGAATTGGACCAGCACTCTCGGTCAGTTTTTAGTGCAGTCTACACAATCAAGTATTTACATGAAGCTGGGGCCATAATTGTCCTTGCAAGCAACTGGAGGAAAACTAAATCAAAACTTCTTGATGCTCAGTGTGTTGCAAGTATGAATGATAAATGGTTCTCTGTACTTGACTTGTAAAGCTAGAAAATCCATCCAAACAAGTTAAAGCTTGAATTGTTATGATCTGTGAATCTATGTTGGAAAGTGGGGCATTTATCTGGAAAATAAATTGAGAAAATATTAGGATGCATTTTTGGAAGATTGATTTCTGATTATTTCATGACCACCTTTTTGTTTCAGATATGTTATCATATCTTCTCCAACTCAAAGTTCTAGCAATAGATAGCACTCCTTGTATGCCATTGAAGATGCAAGTGTTTGAGAAAACAGACATTTTTCTTCTTGAGAATCTTTCCGAGTCTAAAGAGGAAGTAGCTAACTGTCCAAAGTTTGCTGAGCTTTTGGCATCAGGGGTCGATATTTTCATTAACGATTCCTTTTCTTCATCTCATAAAGTTCTCGCATCAACAGTTGGTGTGCCTCGCTTTTGTTGTACTAGTCTGGCAGGTTTTTACTTTGAAGAGACCCTATGCCAACTAAAGAAAGCTGTGAAGACAAAAAAGAAACCATACATGGCAATTGTATGCTTCTACCTTTGACTAGATGTTACTACTATATTTTGCTATTTTGTTCTGTCATTTACTTTTTACTGTGTGCTTTAATCTAAGCAGATTGGAGGAGGTAATCTCTTTGAAAAAGAAGATGCATTACAGTGTTTAGCTTCCACATGCAATGGACTGATCTTTGTCGGAATGATGTCCCTTCAAATCTTGCATGCGTTAGGGCATTATGTCCCTCCAAATCTGTTAGAACCTGGGGCAGATAAACCAGCTATCAACATAATTCAGTTAGCATGTGATAAAAAAATTCCTATTTTCTATCCAAAAGATTTTTGGTGTGTGAATGATCACCAACCAACACAAATGGAAATCACTTCTGCACATGGTATGAAGGATGGTGAGTTTCTAACCCTGTTCATGATGTTTTTGCTATTATAGATCATTTTGCTTTGGATCGTAGTAAGCATACAAATTTGTTCACTCCTAAAGCTATTGAAATGGACACAGTTCTATGTGAGTGGTAGGGCTCTATGGGTAGATTTTCTTCAGAGGGTAAAGTGTTGCGCCCATTATAACCTTAGAACCATTCTTTATGTCTTCTGAATGTTATGTAGATGTAGTGATATGTACATATATGTACGTATAGAATATAAAATAGGGATGCTTCAGTTTGTATTAAAGTTGATGGATCTGCTTCAACTCTAAACACAGTTGCTTTCTGCACTCTAAATTTTCTCACTCTTGCTTTTGTCCTTGCCCCATATGTCAATTTTGGCTCTATAATTAATTGCTGTTACCAACACCAATTGCAGTAGCAAGCGGTGAAGGTAATTTTTCCATTTAACAACTCTATTTGGTAAAAGGAGTAGATAATTGCCGCCCGTTTTTTTAGTATATATAAATATTGATCACCATTTCGTATTTGAAATCAGTTATGGAAATAGAATATCCACCGTTCCCTTTTGTCTAGGTTGGCGACCTATCGATCTTGGACCTCTTTCACTTGATGAATTAGACTCTTTGCTGACACAATGCAAGGTAAGTGCAAAATTTTTGGATAATCTTGTGACTAGATATATATTGATTTTCTTTGCCCTAGTTGACAATTGGGTGGTTAATAATCTTACAAGTGCTGTCCTAAGTTTGGAGTTACTGCACATAGCTGCAAAGTTTGATTTGTTGCAGGTTTTCACCGCACTAAAATTCTACAGTGAGCTAGAAAACTTTTACATTTTGAAGTTGTTTCCAATTTGTTTTAACTTACATCTCATACGAAACATTAATATGCATAGTTAATTACGTTGTTTGATTTGCTATGACAAGGCAGTTATCTTCATAACTTTTGAAGAAAGAAAATTGTTTTAAGGAGCATGCTGTTCTATGTTTGCAGGATCTAAATTTTTCACTTCTTTGACCTTCTCAATCTCTGATCTAAATTGATGTTCTTTTACTTCATTGATTGCAGAAAATCATATTTTTTGGTCCCATGAGATTCAAATTCTCAAGTCAGTATCCAATTGGGGTATCTAGGTTGGCTAAAACCCTGGATGAATTAAGTCAAAAAGGTTGTGATATAACAATTGTGGGGAATGCGGCCTGCAATGCCATAGCAAAGGAGTCTGCTGTTCTCTCGTCATATCATATGATTGAGAATGCAGCAGTTGTATGGGAGTTTTTCAGAGGGAGGAGGCTTCCTGGGATCATGGCCTTAGATAGAGTATCTATCTACTTTCACTTTTGGCACTGCAAGAAATTTGTTGAGGAATTTGAAATGAATAAAGTGGCTCTTTTGTTACCATATAGATGTTACAACTATCAAAACTAATTTTACATTTCAATAGGATTCCCATTGACATAGAGCAGGAGTCTATATATTTACCAATCCCTGTCACTTGGTGCAATTTGATTAAAATTTTTGCTTAATGTGATTTTGCATACTTCCAATTCTTCCTTGATGGGTCAATGGATACTCTGTTCTAGCTTTTTCTTATTATTACTTTTCTTTTTATTGTTCATTGAATCCTTTTGCAGGCATACCCATTCAAGATTGATTGGGGCTCTGTCTATGAAGATACGACACAACCATTGGTAGTTGATATAGGAAGCGGTATGCACTTATTTCCTTTTTGCTCATACTGGAGCAGTGCATTTGATGTGCTCATATTTGTAACTACAGGTTTCTGTCCGAGTTTGAGGAAAAATAATGTCAAATGTTTTTTCTTGTTATCAAATCTTCTAATAAGTTGAGATAAAATAAGGATAGAATGCTTTTCTTTGGGGGAATGCAAGAAAAGGTTTTAATTTTGAAACAGTTCCTCTGAGGTAATTCATTTTTGGCTGACAAGCCAAGCTTTAGTTTCTTGAACATGAAAATAGGTGGAAGGGAGGAGAAAATCTGTGATAGTGTTCTGACTTTTGATGTGGTATTGCAGGTAATGGGTTATTTCTTCTGGGAATGGCCAAAAGAAGAAAGGATTTGAATTTTCTTGGTTTAGAGATAAATAAGAAGGTTTCATACTTTCCTTGCCTAGTTCGTCGTTTTCTGTGCATGTTAAAAGAGCAATTCCTCTTTCACCAAGCTTTTGACTGCTTTGGATTACAATTTCTTCTTTCAGCTTGTGAGCCGCTGTCTGGACTCTATTGATCAATATGGCATTGGAAATGGGTACTTTACCTTATTGTTACTTTTGCTAATCAACTTTGACTTATTTTTGAATATTTGATTCTACCTTTCTCGACAAACTCGGACATCACTTTGGCTTCAAGTATGAGCATGCAGTTTTCTTGAATGATTATTTTAGTGCAGAAACATTTAGATTACGTCATAGATGTACACATGTTTGGGAGAGACTAACTATTCACACATTTGCTCGTCTCCCAAAACAAAGGCTGTTGATCGGCACTCCGTGAAATCTCTTTTCCATATGCAATTTAATGACCTATGGCAGTACTTACTTCGTATTGATTAACTTGATTTTATTATTGTGGAAGCTCTTGCACATCATTTTATGGTTTATGATTATTGAAATTTCCACGGCTTAGTTACTGCAGCTTTTTATTTCCTTGCTATAAGCTTCTTTTAACCTTGCATGTTAGGTACTTCATTGCAACAAATGCAACATCAACATTCTATTCTCTAGTTTCTAGTTACCCCGGAAAGCTGGAAATTGTATCAATACAGGTACAATTTTCTGTTGTACAGTTCGTGCATTTCAGTTCTTCTCATAGTTTTTTTGTAGCTACCCCACCCTAGTAATACGAGAGACAATAAATAGGAATGTTTTCGTGATAGATGTGGCCATGGAGGTAATAGGATCTACGATTCAAAAGTTAGCCTGCATTTAGTAACAGAATGAATTGGCAAGTGCTATATAGTTCCCATCATGAGTCCTCTAATATCCTTGTGTACTTCAAAAGGTAAAAATCAGTTTCCCCTTTATGCTGTTCAGTGTCCAAACCCAGATTTCAAAAACCCAAAGCATAGATGGAGAATGCTGCAAAGGTCACTGGTTGAAGCTGTGATAGATCTACTTGCACCTGATGGGAAGGTAACAGAAGCTTAAACGTAGTTTTGCTGGATTACCTAACGTGTTACCAGTAGAAGCTGCATTTTCAGAGTTGCTAGGTTTGTCTACTAACATTTCCAGTTATTGTTTTCTTTTCCCTCTAGGTCTTTCTTCAAACTGATGTACTCGGAGTTGCTTTGAGAATGGTGAAACTTTTTCTCAAATACGGTAAGGATAAGCTGATTCAAGAAGTTTGGCTTCAAGAGAACCCATTTGGAGTTCGGTCAGATTGGGAACAACATGGTATAGATCGTGGGGACCCTATGTATCGGGTAATGCTTATGAAATAAACTTATTGGATTATTAGTACAATTACCCCTTTCCTCAAAAAGTTTTTGAAAGTGATCGGATTATAATAAAAATTGGAAGAGGTTTAAGGTTAAATTGGTATTAATTCACCGATTTCTCGATAAAGATAAATATGACTAATGGTGGTGCAGTCGGTTTGATAATGATCGAGTGACATTGTTTCTCTGAACTTACGGAGGCTTGCTTCGATCAAGCCGAACCCTCACGATTTCAAAAGTCGACGGATGGATGAAGCTGAAGCAGCTACTTTCGAAGTTACAGAAAGAAAAGCAACCATTATATCTATCTTATTTCTCCTCTATCATGTACAGTGAAAAGGAGTAAAGTAACCTTGTGAATTAACAATAAAAATTATTAATAAATTCGCCCTGCAACTACCCTCGAGTATATGCTTCAACAGGAATTATACAAGGGTAGATTGATACAATAGAATATAGAATATTTATATATACTTAGATCCAAGCTATCAGTGAGATACCACTTTGGAAGAGCAAAGATGTACGGTCTAATGAGGCTACTATGAAACATTTACTTATGGGCGGGGCAAGTTCTTCTATTCTGGTTCATGGTTAATATAGTAAATAAAACAATTATAAGAATAAATAAAATAAAATATAAAAATAAATAATTTTATTGAAATGATTATATTTAAATAAATTAGTATTATATGAAATAAATTATAAATTAGCAAACCTTACAAATACCATCATATATATACTCTAAAGATGGCTTCTCATTTGAATTGAAAATTTTAAACTATATAAGTGGAGCTATAATTTTCACAAATATCAAACAAATGTCCTAAAATTTATTATTCAAAATAATAGTATAAATCTTTTTTCCTTTCACATCTTTTGATAACTTATAACTCAAAAATTGTTTGCCCATCACTTTATTTTGAAGTACTTATTTATAGTCGTAAACACTTATCAAAGTTACAAATATAGTTGTAGACCTAGTAACTAGGGGAGACATTCTCAACCTAATCTTTTTGCTTTCTTAGCCAAGATAAATTTATAAGATGACTAAACATAAAAATTGTAATCTTAGATATATAGAAAGCAAAATTAAAAATATGGCCATGTAACCAATATATTTTAAAATGAGATTTGTACAATGAGTTGTGGGTGAAAACCAATAAACATGTTTATACTTTGAACATATGAGCACTTTTTATTGTATCAAAAGTATCGACAAACTTGATAAAAGTTTTTCCAACATTATAACAAACTAAAAAATTAAGTATAATTCTTTATCTTTGATCAATCCACTTATCTACAATAATAAGGCATCACTTTATTTTGAAAATTGAATACATTGTAATAACATTAGTAAAAAACTAGTACAAAACATTACAATGATTTCCCGGTTATAGCTTAAAGTAGTTATTAACTAATTACAAACAAATGAGGGTTATAAACTTAGAAGAAGAACATTTTAAGAAAAATTATTACTCAGACTCAAAGGTTCAATTTGTTTTTGATTTCAGAGGTAAGTGCTCCACTTTTTTAGCTATGATGGTAGCTCTAATCCAATTCAAGATTCTATCAACAACTTCATATTTATCTTCTCCATTGTCCTTATACAATCTAGTATTTCTTTCTTTCCACAATGAGTAAATGGTGGTTAAGAATGTAGCTTTTAGGAGAATGGCATTCAGTTGACCAAGTCTTGTGAGGGAGATGAAACTACAAGGTTTGCTCCCATTCATGTGTATGAAATCTCAAGCCTTAAATGTGTTGAATTCTATCCCATACGACTTTAGAATAACTAGAAGTGAAGAAAAGATAGTTTCTATCTTCTTCCACCTCCCTACATAAAATGTTGATTGAATCTTGATGTCCAAACCATCTACTTTTCATCCTTAGCCTATTTCTGATTGCTAACCATGTTATTATAGAGGCTTTTGTGTTGAGTGGATTTTTCCATAGAAAGTAGTACTAGGGCACTTCAGGAGAAATTTTGTTAAAGATAATATGGAGGGAAGAATTAGTAAGCTTTCCTTGCATGCTTGGGGTCTAGATTCTGTAGTTTCATTGAAACTATCCCTGAAGTCTGGTAAGAATTCCCTTAAGGCCAAAAAGCCTCTGAAATTACCTTGCCATTCACCATTATGAATGAGAGCTGAAACTTTCGTGTTAGTAGGTAATTGATTACTTAGTTGAGCTAACTTTGGTTTGTGAATGAGAGGACTAGCTTTAGACCAATTGTCGAACCATAGCCAATAATTTTCCTATTCCCAACCTTATGTCTGATACATGGGTATAAGAAGCTTCTCAAGTTCAATAATTGATTAAATATTTGCTATGTGCCTAATTGATTATGCATTTACTCTACAACACTTAGTGATTAATGCAATGAAATATTTAAGAAACTCATTTTGGTTCATATTTGGTTTTAGGTGCAATTTGGAAGCTGAAGAACTGAAATGAGTTAAAAGTACATTCTTTGAGCCAACCTCTTGACGTTTAAACTCATTTGTCTCTATAGAATAAGAAGGAAATGGATTAGGGTGAAGAAGGGATAAGAAAATGTAAGAAAATGAACATTTTAACATGACCTGTAAGATGCATGGTTGTGTATCTACTTACACAGTCGTCTATCTTAGCGTTTGCAATTTTTTTGGTTTGCATAGTCGTATATCTACTTACATGATCGCACATCTTTACAAATTTTTAGTTTGCACGACATCTTCATAAAACCATAATTTTCATATAAATAAAATTTTGAGTGGCCAAAAGAGGGGTGACTCGTTTTTGGGACACGAAGGGAGGTAGAGCACATAATTGTGATCTATGGAGGCTAATCTTCCTTTTTCAAATTCATTGGGGATATTGAAGCCGAAGAACACACTTGGACATCTCTTGTATTGTTGATCTTCTCTCTTTATAGATTGTTTATGCTATTCTTTGCTTATCATTTTAGGTATTCATGTATGGAAGATTAATATTCTCGTTCTTAATAGATTGTTTATATATAAACCCACTGCTATAATATGGAATACAATACGTAATAGTTGTATTTTAAATTCATTTGTGGTAAAATAATGGTGACGAGTCACCATTAATAGCATAACATAGGTTAAATGACCTGTATGGTAGTTGCCTAGATTAGTTTCTTTTCTTAGCTCATATTGCAATTATCCTATTAAATCTAAAAAGCTTATTCTAGGTTATTAGATAGCTAGGTTTAATTAAAGAGCTTATTTTAATTAAATAAAACCTAAGGAAAAATTGGAGTTAACAGAGCTTATTGTTAACCTACGATTAATAATTTCTGAGAGAGGTATGAAATCAACAACATGATTAAGTGTGCTTATTTGTGTGTAGGCTAAGATTGATCCAAGAACCAAATTCCAAACTTATTCATCAATTTTATCATTTTCTCACTATTTGATTTAAATTGCTTTCATTAGTTTAATTTACTTTATTAGGTTATAATTCAAGCTCCAATAAGTCCGAAATTAATATAATCTCATTAGAATTAATTTCAGTTTATTAACCAAATGTCATTCCACTAAAGACAAGTAGTTGAACTCTTGAATTACTAAATATTATGAGAACACATGTTTCAAATAAGATGTTCAATTGCAAACTCTATTATGAACTATTTTATACCCGTTCGCACAATAAAGGGTAAAATTACCGTTTTGCTCTTATGTTAATTTTTCTTTCTAGATCTCCCGTTTTACTTTATATGGTAATTAACATACAAGATCTTATCTTGGTGTTAAGACTTGATGGGTAGCTAGTCCATCAAACTATTGGCGCCAATTGAATCATCAATCTCCGTAAAACATCTAGAAGTGATAATATCATTATAAACTCTTTATTTAAGTGAATGCTTCCTAATACATGTTTTAATTAATAATTCCAACATGCAGACACTGAATTGATACTCTGTAAAAATCCATTCCGATCATATCAAGAATTATAATGAAACACATATAAGTTCACTACTCATCAAGATTTTGGTTCATAATAAAATAATAATAAAGTGTATGTTTTAAGATTAAAGTAACGACCTACTTTATTCTTTAAAAATATACGTGATTCCAGATTAATTTAAT
Organism: Erythroxylum rufum; assembly: GCA_027478365.1. Classification (NCBI taxonomy): domain Eukaryota; kingdom Viridiplantae; phylum Streptophyta; class Magnoliopsida; order Malpighiales; family Erythroxylaceae; genus Erythroxylum; species Erythroxylum rufum. The sequence goes on along the minus strand of JANIHZ010000008.1, from coordinate 50,915,584 downwards.
AGTGTCATTATCAACAGTCAACTACTATCATGATATGAAACTCTTTATTCCCTTGAAGTAAACTCCTTTACTTACACGGAGATAAATCGCAACACTATAGTCTAAACCATAATCAAGCGACCAACTTGATTATTCAACTGTGAATCCATTATTTTAGATTCTTATAATATACATATTTCCCATGCATCTCTATGTATATGTATATTACTTATAAATGAATCTCAGTACCTTATGACTAGATGTATAATGCTCATTAAAACCAAACTCTTTTATTTTATTAATAATAAATATTTTCTTTACAAAACTATAACTGAAGAAGATTAAGTTACATGTAAATATACTTGCTTTCCAGGGCATTATTTTTACATAACTCCAACAATTCATCCCTAAAATCACATCAAAATCTTATATTTCTATGGGGATTAATCTGCCTTAAGTGTTGCATCACCCACTTTTACTCCACAACCCTAATACACAATGTTTGTAGTTATTTGTTCTCCTAATGGGGTTTGTATCAACAATTCACAATCTAGTGGCATAGATTTGTTATAAGCATGCAAGGCAAGTGAATCACTAATGAATGATCTACTATCCCCAGAATCAATTAATACTTTTGCAGGCTTTCCAAAAATATTCACCATACCAGTAACAACATCTAAGTTTGCTTGAGCCTCCTCATCAGTCATAGCAAAAACTTATGCATGCGATTGAATTTGTGACTGTTATGTCTGCTGTGGTGTCGAGTTGCTTCCCATTCCAGTTCTATAGCCTATACTGACAATATTCTGTGCAGGTAAATCACCTTTTTGACCTGATGGTCTAACCTGATTGGATTGTCCCACATACTCTGTATCTCTAAAGTTGGAACATTGTCTCTTTATGTATGTGCCCCATTTATCCACAATTGAAACATTTGAGTGCCTTTCTACAAGTCCCATGATAAAACTTATGAAAAATTTAGCATTGGGGTTTTCCACTCTGACTTCCGTTGGATGTAGAATTAGCTATGGATGCACTAGGATTCTATTGGGTAAGGACTCGAAAAATAGTTTATGATGCACTGATTGAGCCTGGTACCCTTGTTGTTCTAAAGAGTCTCCTCCACGGTTCTTTTTAGATGATTATCCTGACCTAAAATCAGTTCTCTTCCTCTTCTGGAATTGAATAAATGATTTCTGGTCATTACACATCTTTTCATCCCACAAAGCTACTCCAACCAACTCTTTTTCCGTGGGAGTTCCTATAGGCACCAATTTCTCTTTAATCTCAAAGTTCAGCCCATCCTTGAACCTTGAGCACAAATAATCCGCTGAGACTTTAAATTTTGGGACAAACTCTAGCAGTTCTCTCATCTCTGCTTCAGTTTCTTCTACCGTCCTACCCTCTTGTCTCAGACAAAAAAATTCTAACCGCTTCATATGCAACATCCCACTACCATAAAGCAAATACCCAAATACCTGAAGGACATTCAAGTACATACCTTATGATAATGGTATGTTGGAGCAAACCAATCCGATATACATATGGCAATCTAACTAACATACGGCATCATCTAACAAACTCGAAAATCACTAATTTTTTTAAAACCATTCAATCATCAAGTTTACACTGAAATCTCCAAACGAATATTTACACAACTTATACAAAATCTAGC
>JANIHZ010000008.1:50291732-50309333 GCA_027478365.1 Erythroxylum rufum | reverse complement strand
ATGTAGGGGAAATGACACACCTAATACTAACAACCTAACATGCATCCTAAATGACATGCAAAAATGCAAACATAAATGCAAAGACTACCTCCCCACACTTGAAGAACACATTGTCCTCAATGTGAAAAGGAGAACACCCAAAACCAACAAACAACTCAACGAAAAATAAAACACAAAAACACAAGAAGAATAATAGAAGAGATTAGGGGTAAGATGGGCTCAAAGTGGTGGGGTCGGTAAAGGTGGCACGTTTAGAAATGTGTATCTTAGGGGGGATGGTGTTCTACAGTAGAAGGCTTTACAATGGAAGGTGGTGTGGGTGCATCCTCTCTCTTTAACTTCTTTTGCTCACCCTCCTCATACAAATCCTCTTCACTCACACTCTCATCCCTATGCACTTCTGCAACTCTCTCAACTTCCTTTTCATTTTCGTTTTTAACCTCCTTCAAACAATCATCCACAACATCAATCTTCATGCAAGCAATTTCATCCATCGGTTTCTTCAAAGATTTAGTCATATTGAATTCAACCTGCTCATCACCAATTCTCAAAACCAGTTTTCCTTCATGCACATAAACTAATGCCCTACTAGTATTCATAAAGGGCTTACCGAAAATCAATGGACAATTCCTATCTTCTTCAAAATCAAACACAACAAAATCAACAAGAATTATACATTTATCCACTTTTACCAGAACATCTTCTACTACCCCAAATGGCCTCTTGATGGATTGATCTGCAAGTTAGATAAGCATGGATATTAGCTTGATGTCTCCTAGCCTCAATTTCTTGAAAATAGACAAAGGCATTAAGTTAATCCTTATGCATAAATCACATAAGCATTTAAAAAATTCAAAATCACCAACAACAAATGGAATAGTAAAACTCCCTGGATCTTGTAGTTTTGAAGGCATTGTGCTTGTGATGATCGAGCTACAATTCTCTGTCAAGGTCACCGTTTGATTGTCCTCCCGAGTACGTTTGTGTGTCAACATGTCCTTGAGAAACTTCACATACTAAGGCATACACTCCAATGCTTCCACCAAAGATAAATTAATTTGAAGTTTCTTCAACTTCTCCAAATTTGGAGAATTGAGTGTCGACTTGATGTTATCTCACCCTCTGCAGATATGGAATCTTAGGCTTGTAGGGGTGTGGTGCTACCTATGGCTTCTTTTCTTCTTTCTCTTCCACATTTCCCTTTTGTTGACTATCTTTTTAAACACTTGGATCCTCCAATTGCTTGACACTCCTAAGTGTGATCGACTTAAGTTGTTCCTTTGGATTGGTCGCAGCATTGCTTGGTAAGCTTCCTGCATTCCTAGAAGATAAAGCATTAGCGAGTTGACCTACCTGTACCTCCAAGTTTTGGATGGATGAAGCGTGGTTCTTCATAATCCGGTCAAACTTTGCCTCCATTCTTTTTTGACTCTCTTATAGTCTTCTTTAACCTTCTTATTGGCTTGAGAACTTTGAACCCAATACATTCATTAACTTGTATCCAAAGACCCAAAACAGTTTTGTCGAAATTAGGGAGGTCCTTGTGTTCTCACTTGGCCAACTATACTGTTAGTACTCTACAAAAAAATTTGGGTGGTTTTTCCACCCAAGATTGTAAGTATTAGAGTATGGATTGTTACCTTGTTGCGGCTGACCCAAGTAATTTACTTGTTCAGTACCACTTGCTCCTAATAAGAAACATTCAGTTGTGCCATGGTTGTCCTGCCCACATAATTACATTGTAACGGTATGGTCTTGACTGTGCAACTGCTTAGTGAGGGATGCAATCTGTGCTTGCAAAGCTATCGCCGAGTCAACTAGAATCATTCCTGTTTACTCCTTGGACCCTTGTCTACTCCTTTTATTTGACCACATACAACTATTACTCGCTAACTCTTACAAAAGATCATGAGCTGCATCAATGGTTTTCCTCATCAAAGACCCTCTTGTAGCTGCATCTATTATTTCCCTTGTGCTCTGAGTTACACTATTATAGAATCTCTGCAAAAGAAATTCCCTTGAAAGGTTATGGTGGGGGTAACTCCTTTGTAATTACTTGAATCTCTCCTAAGCTTTATATAATGACTCCTCATCACTTTATTGAAAGTTGGTGATCTCTTTGATGATTCTTGCTATCTTGGTCAAGGGAAAGCACTTAGCCAGGAAAGCTTGGGCTAGTTGCTCCTAAGTAGTGATTTGGCTTGCACTGAGTGAATTATACCATGCCTTTGCCCGATCTCTCAAGGTAAAAGAAAATAATCATAACCTCACGGCATCATCCGACATTCCATTAAACCTGAAAGTATCACAAATCTCCAAGAAATTTGCAAGATGGGCATTGGGATCTTCGTTGGATAGCCTATAAAACTGCACACTACTTTAAAGCAAATTGAGGAGAGTCGCCTTGATATCAAAATTATTGGCTTGAATCGCTAGCCTTGCAACTTCTTGAGGACTGAAACCTGGCCTCATAAAATCCATCAATGTTCTCTTAGCTCCTCCTTGCTCTCCTTCTTCCACCATATTCCTTTGTATTTGTTCTTGGCGTCTAGCTCTTCTTAGCTCTCTTTCGTGTCTTGTAATATCTGAAATTTCTTCTTCACTAAGCTCGTTAGACCTTCTCGTGCTCCTTATGTTCATGCACCTACAAAAGCTCAAGGAAAAGTATCAAACACTCTTAAATCAAAGTCACCTAAACTAAACAAGATGCTAAACAAAACAAGCCCTAGCAACGACACCAAAAACTTATTGATTGCAAAACCAATTACTTGTTTTACACTAAAAACTGCAGGTCGTTACTTGTAGTAAAAAGCAGATATCGTCCTACAGAGATTGTGCTTGAGCACCACTTAATTCAGGTTATGCTTTGTTTAAGACTCAAATTCGAATAACAAACCAAAAACTAAACTAAATTAAACATACTAGAAACAATCGAATATTATAACAATGGAAATCTGTAAAGAGAATTAATCAAGTTATTAGAGGGGAGATTTTACCTATCATTAATGCTAATCTAGCCATTTATGTGTTTATGGGGTGTCGGTTCGAGACGATCGTAGGGTTGATTACTCTTTCTCGAGTTATAATCATTTCCTAAATTGTAAACCCTAATCGAATTATGGACTTGCAATCTCTTAATTCACAAAGTACCCATAATTTTAATAAGTTCTAAAGTTCTCTAATAAACAATCGGGTCTCGCACGGGATTTCTCTCCACGAAATTACTGACTAGATTGATTAAGTGGTCAATTAGATAACCTATTCCAGGAAGCTTCAATGTCGGAATCCTCCTCTTCTTCCTTTTCTTCTTTTCTCTCTCTCTTTTGGGTTTCCAAATGTAGGCACAATGTAAACTCTTTTCTAGGGTTCCATCATTATCCTTTTATAGTCTTTTCCAATTAAGGTAACCCTACTGTCTTTTTGGGGTCCGAAATGTCCCTCGAAAACTCGAATCTGAAAGTGACTCCGTGTGTGTCTGTGCGCAGGCCACGATCGTGGTCTATTCATTTTCTTTTTGTCATGATCGTGGCAGATTCCCCATGATCGTGGCCCTATACTGGTGCTTCTGTCATGATCGTGGCATATCGTGGGACTGTGTTTTGGTTCGGTTCTCCTCCAAAACTCCTTCGAATGTCCCGAAACAGTAACAAACTCATCACGACACCTCATATATATATAAAATTGAAGCTCAAAAACATGTTCTCACCCAAAGGACACTTAAAACACAAATGTTTATGAACTAACACAATTCTTAACCTAAACACACACTAAACAATCAAATTAACCACTAAACAAAAATCAAATTACCTATAAAAATACAATGCAATCTACAACTATCAAAACTCTATAGGGAATTGATCGGATATTTGTGGAGCATTAAACAAACAAGAGATGTTAAGGAAGGTTGACATCCATTTAGAGCATTAAACAAATACATTCTATAGGCATTCAACGCTTTTAGAAATTACCTAATTAGGGATTAGAAAATCCTATGTTCCTCTAAAGTGTTCAGTGTTCGTGACATCTCCTTTTTTATTTAATCTAATCATATTCAGGTAAAAATGATCATTCCCTCTTTTTATAATTGGTTGATCCACTTTCTGAGCCTTTAATCATCTTATCTAAGCTCTTGATGCTAGTTTGGGTGAATGCAAAGGGAAGAGGGTTCCTAATTTAGTCTCGTGAGCTTCTTACTCTCATGTATAATCCTCCACTTATAACTTAACAGGTAACTGCCTTACATTATGCAAAATCATTACTCTTCCCACCTCCTATTTCATTATTTAGATTTAATTGATTCTCCATGAAGATGATAGATTAGGGTAACAATTCATAATTTCCTAAGAATAAGGGAGTTTCTGTCTAATTTTAGAAATTAGAAAGACCATAGTTTCATCTTTGGTGCGTGACTTATATTAGAATCTCTTGATAGTCCTCTCTCGTTGTATATCTTTAACAAAGGAGGCGAAAGAGATGAAATAGATATCCCTGCTAAAGTTAAGGATGTTTTCTAGCTTTAGAAGCTAATAACGAGCATTTGTAAATATGTTCCTAACCTTTGACACCAACCATATAGCTTGAGAATAGTCATATAGAAAGAAGAGATGGTTGTTAAGTTAAGAAGACTTCACTTCTATTAATTTTGATGAAAATCAAATAATAATAATCTTAAAAGTGTGTGTGTTGTTTTGATAAGTTTGTTAAGTGTGCAGAAAACTGTAAGTGACACGAAGTCAAACCCAGAAGATACACGGTCAACAATAGAAGATACACGTCAATGCTAGAAGCTACACGTCAACGCTAGAAGATACACATCATCGCTAGAAGATACACATCATCGCTAGAAGATACATGTGACACCAAAAGAAGCGTGACAACAGATGAAGTGATACCAGAAGAAGCGTGACAACAGACGAAGCGACACCAGACGAAGTGTGACAACAGACGAAGCGATACCAAAAGAAGTATAACAACAGACGAAGAGACACCAGAAGAAGTATAGTACCAGAAGATAGAAAAGGAAACTATTCTAGAATGTCAGGCAGTTAGTTAGTTAGAGTTAGTTATAGGACTCAACTAATAACGGTTTCTAGAAGATTCAAGAAGCAGTTTCTCAAGAAGACAGTTGAAGACTTAGGCTATAAATATCAGTTTGAGTCGTAAACTAAATAACAATTTTTATAAGAGAGAAAATCTGATTGTACAATACTTAGAGAAACTCTATACTCAAGTGCGGAAGAAAAAAGAGAGAATATAACTGTAACGAGAAGCTTAAACAACATTTTTCCTAAAGAAAGAAAGGCTAGAGCCTGGAGAGGCTAAGAAAGCAGATAAATAATACTTTGTGAGAGAGACATGAAGAGGCTCTGCAAGTGTAGAAAGAATACTTGTAAAGTTGAAGAGTATAGTGAAATCTCATACAAACTCTGAGGACTGGACGTAGCCTAAAGTTAAGGGTGAACTAGTATAAAATTGTGACGTCTATTCTCTAACCTTTATCTTTTAATTTTCTTGTTGTTAGAAGAGTAGAAAATAATTTTGATATTACATTAGTCATTAACTTAAGTAAAGTGTTTTGTGATCATTTGAAATTGTAACGAAATCCAAGAAATTTCTAAAGATTAATATTTGTAAAGATTTTACATAATTCAACCCTCCTTCTTGTGTATTTTACATATACGTGATTTACTTCATAATTCTCCTAGGCATCTATCAAAGTCTTGTTAGCATAGTAAATCAACTAAAGATGTTTATTCTTTTGCTATCCAAGTACTGCACCTATTGTAAAATCACTTGCGTCACACATTAGCTCAAAAGGTAAATTCCAACCTAATGCAACCATAATCTAGGCATTCATTAACTTTTTCTTAAGAATATTAAAGGCATCCAAACATTATTGATTAAAGTTAAAAGGCATATCTTTCTCTGACAACTTGATTAAAGGCCTAGCAATTTTAGAGAAATCCTCTTTAAATCTCCTATAAAAGCCTGGATGACCTAAAAACTTCTAATAACCTTAACCAAGGTAGGGTGGTAACTTCACTATAGTTTCAATTTTTCCTTTATCTACCTAAATACCCTTGTGAGAGATTTTATAGCCTAAAACTATGCCCTCCTATACCATAAATTGACATTTTCACCAATTTAGCACCATATTTGTTTTCTCACATCTCTCTAGCACCTTTTCTAAATTATGGAGACATAAATTAAAAGAATTGTGAAAAACAGAAAAATCATCCATAAATACTTTCATTAGATCTTCTACTAAATCATCAAAAATGGTAATTATGCACCTCTAAAATGTAACGGGTGCATTGTATAATCCAAAAGGCATCCTCCTATAAGCAAACATACCCTAAGGACATGTAAATGTTATTTTCTCTTGACCTTCTGAGGCTATTGGGATTTAGAGATTGCTCAAAATTCCATCCAAGAGACAATAGTACATTTGCCTAACTAGTTGCTCTAACATTTGGTCCACAAAAAAGGCAAAAGAAAGCATTCTTTTCGAGTAGCATCATTAAGCTTCCTATAATTGTTGCAAATTCTCTACCTAGTGATGGTTCTCATAGGAATCAATTCCTTCTTCTTATTAGGCACCACCATCATTCCTCCCTTCTTTGACAAAATCTATACAGGATGCACCTAAGAACTATTAGAAATAGGGTAAATCACACCAACATCCAAAAGTTTAAATCTACCTTCACCACTTCCTTCATATTAAGATTCAACCTCCTTTTGTGGTTATACCATAAGTTTGAACTCCTCCTTCATCAGAATCTTGTGAGTACAAAAAAGAGGGCTGATTCCTTTAATGTTAAAGATCTTCCAAGCAATTTCCCTCTTATGCTCCTTAAGCACATTTAATAGCTTTTCTTTTTCATCCGCTTTTAGAATTGATGCAATAATTATGGATAGTTTTGAATCCTTCTTAAGCAATGCATATTCCAAATGATCTAGAAGTTTCTTCAACTTTAACTTTGGTGGTTCTTCGATGGAGGATTTCATCCTCATCCTTTACCTTTATTGTTCCCTTCAAACTTTTTCTTTCTCACAATAGGCTTATTAGCCTCATCTTCGTCCTCACCTTAAATAATAGACAGCTCCAACATGTGAAGCTACAAAATCACTAATATCAATAAAGTAACAAGCATCATCACATTTAAGAGGGTGTCTTCTAGCATTATATATTTTAAAAACAACCTCTTCTTCTCCCACCTTTAGAACTAGTTTCCCATTACTAACATCAATAGTGGCTCTAACAGTGGCTAGGAAGGGTCAACCTAGAATGAAAGGTACCTTTATATCTTCATCCATATCAAGTATTACAATATTTACTAAGAAATTGGACCTAACAACTTTAATGAGGACATCCTCAATGATACCCCTAGGATATTTAATAGATCTATCAGGTAATTGAATGTCCATCCTAGGGGTTTAGGTTTTATTCCTAGTTTCTTGAATAATTTGTAGGGCATTTATGCTAGCCCCCAAATCAACTAAAGCCTTTTCTACTAACAAATTACCAATCAAACAAAGGATAGTAAAACTCCCTAAATCTTTAAACTTCTTGGGTAATTTGTTTTATAGAATTTTGAGCATTCCTCACTAAGTCTCACAGTAACTAACTCCTCTAGCTTCCTCTTTTTATATAATAACTCCTATTAAGAATTTTGCATACTTTGGCATCTGAAAAAGAGCTTCAACAAAAGGAAAGTTAATGTGAAGTTGCTTAAAAAGTTCAAAGAATTTACTAAACTACCCATCCACATCATCTTTTTTCAACGTAGTGGGGTATGGGAAGGTAGACTAGATTTCCTTGATTTTTGGAGGATGCACTACATCTTTAGCTTTACCTTGACCCTTTTTTTTTCTATTCTCCTCCTCATCTTGGATCTTGTTATCAGTTGGCACTTCATTTCCGCTCCTAAAGGTGATTGCCTTCATATGTTCATAAGGATTTAGTTGGATGGTACTAGGCCAACTCCCCTATGGTCTTTCAGAAATCAATTTTACAAGATGACCAACCAAAATTTCTAAGTTACGTATAGATCCTTTGTTCTCTAATGTCTTGTGTTTGACTCTTGAATAAGTATAGACATCATGTCTTTTATATTCAAATTTTTAGCTTGACATGGATGTTGTTGAAATCCTAGTAGAGGGTTGTTCCTTGCCCACCTTTAATTAGAAATTGAGGTGATACCTCCATCCTAGATTATACGTATTGGTATATAAATTGTTTTGAGGTCTGAGATCATTCCCTATGTAATCTACATGTTTGAGTTGCAGTGCTTGACAATTTAGACCTAAATGTTCTAATCCGCACACCTCATACTGCATAACTTAAAACTGAGAGTTCATAGTCAATCCATCAACCCTTTTGCTCAGAGCTTCAACCTAGTTTTCCAATTGCATAATTGCAGCTACTTCATATAGCCACGTGCCTTGCTAAATCTCGATCGAGAAGTGCACCACTGATAGTTATTCATAATCATGTCTTCAATAAGGTCATGGGTTTCTTTTAATGTCTTACTATTTAGATTACTCCTAGCTGCTACATCTATCATCTACCTCATAGTCTAATTTAGCCCATTGTAAAAGGTCTGAATTTGTATCCACAATAGTAGACCATAATATGGGCATTTCCTCAACATCAACTTGAATCTCTCCTATGTGTCATATACTTTCTCTAAGTTAGCCTAAGAATAGGAAGAGATATTATTCCTAACTTTGGAAATATTTACTAGTGGGAAATACTTCAAAAGAAACTTCTCTACTTCTTGGTCTCACGTAGTAAGTGATGATCTAAGTAGAGAATTCAGCCATTACTTCGCCTTGTCCCTTAATGAAATGAGAATAATCTCAATCTTATTGCATCATTATTGGCACTATAGACTTTAAAGGTGTCACAAATATCTAAAAATTTGTGATATGTGCATCAGGGTCCCTCATCTCATAGCCCATCAAATTGAACAGTCTATTATACCATCTAAATGATACTTGGTTTAACCTCAAAATTGTTAGCATTAATAGTCAATCTCACAATTTTGGAATTCACTCCCACTAATTCTGGTTTAGCATAGTCAAACATAGTTTTTGGTTAGTATGTTATATTTCTTAATTCTTCGATCTTAATATGAGCTTCCCAGTCCTTTATCTGCTAATCTAACTAGAACTCTTTAAGTAGGATTCTACAAAGATTTCTATGAGTTGTTCTCTCAATCTCTAAATCTTTGTCTATTAAGTTCAATGGATTATCTCAGGTCATAAAATAACCCTAATATCTGTGAAAAATGGAATAAACCAAAAAGTCAATAAAATAAATAAATAAACTAAACAAGGAAAAAATAAAATAAGTAATAATGGCTAGATTAATAAAATCTAGATTTTCCTAATATTATAGTCTTTGATAATGGCATCAAAAACATATCTGTGTGTTATTATATGATTAACTACAAGCACTTGATGTAGCTGTAGCTAGCATTGGCAAGTACGGGTCGATACCACAAGGACTGTAAGTACTAGTATTAACCTTTTTTATATTCTCTAACCATTAAATCAAGTTATGGATTTAATTTAAAACTAAACTAAACTAACTAAAGTGAGGTTTAACACAAGAATGAAATAGGATAAAGAAAGCACTACAATTAAACAATAACAAATAAGTAGTAACTAGATGATGGATCTTCTTAAGATATCTTAAACATTAACCCTTTATGATATAGTTAAATTATTGATTATTGGACCGTGAAAATTCCTATCTTATGATAGTAATATAAGATAGGAATTTTCTCAAAACTATTAACAACTAACCATGAATTGATTAACTAAAACCTCTTTCTAGGTAAAACCCATAGGTTTGACCTTAATTTAGAGGATTTATGCCAACCTATCTCTAGGTTTGCATGCAACTCCTTCTAACTATGGTAGACCTATTCAAATGAAAGGATTTCTCAATTTCATTCATATGAAATCAAACATTGAACTAATATCCTAAACATATTAGTTCAAGAATAAATGCATAATTGAATCATAATAAATCAATCAATTAAATTGTATTAAATAAAAGACTATATCACTTTATCCATCTCGACTTAGGGTTCATCACACCTAGGCACTAAACAAATTAGTTCCTAAACATAGAAAACAAATCAAACATCAAGTATTTAGAAGGTAAATAGAAATAAAAGAATCCATAATCTATATATTCCCTTTTATCTCTAATGAAATCGCCTTGAAACTTGGATGAAAGGTTGCTCTCTATCGGATATCTTGAAGTAATCTTCATGTTTTTCTTGTTTTAGGTTCAAAACTGCTACTTCTACACTCTAGCTAGTGTTTAGTCCAACTTCATCTACTGCCTTCCTTTTGTTTAGACTTCATAATTTCCTTTTAAAGTAAGAAACTACTGTTTTTGGAATATACACGATCACTTACTTAGATGTGTAAGTGATCGTATATCTCAAAATCCCCTCTAAATTGTGACTTTAGGTGGTTCCAGAAACTTACACGGGCTACATACATGGGCTTGTATCATCATATGGGTATAAACAACATCTTCAAAGCTTTACACATTTACAATAGCTTACACGGTCTCTATACATAGTTATGTATCCCTAAAGTTGCTTTAATTCTTCCATGTTATGCTTTGATTTTACCTTAAGTCTTCTCCTTTTGGTTTATGAAGGAAATTATTACCTAAAAACACACATGAAGCAAAATAAGTACCAAAGATACCATAAAATTGTCAAATAATAAGCAAAACACATTAAAGATGGGTATAAAAATATATTCAATTAATCATTTATGATGAGGCATCAAGGATGTCTCCTCTTAATTTATTTGAATCAATTAAGCCTTGTCCCCCTTAATTTGCTATCAATGTTAGCCACCCCCAACTTATTTCTTACCACTACATTATTGACTTTGTCTCTTCTTGTAAGATTGCACGTCCAATGAAACATCCTCATCTTTGCTATGATCAACTTATGATTATGAACCTGTTTGATAGGCTAACAATCTATCCCATAAAACCTAATTGCTAAATAATAGAATTTACTGTTTAACTTGATTGATATTTTCTTATCACATAAAATTCCTAAGATGTTCCTCCATTTAAGTCACTTTAATTTAATACAGTGTAATATGTCATCCTCTTTCTCGCCATTGCTTTGGATAATGGATCCAAGTTGCTTAAAACAATTTTTTATGATATAACTTTTGTTCTAATCTTGATTTCTAGATCGGATGCAACCCTATGACTTGCACTATTATAATCTAAGCACTTGGTCTTGGTATTACTGAATTTAAAGCCTTTTAACTCTAAAATGTGGCATAAATAAATACATAGAGCTATATAATACCATGCCAGTTGTGTTTTCAGTCATTTGTTAAAAGTCTATAAAAATAACTCTAACTTGAATCAAATCTTCCCAAATGCATTCATTTTCCTTTAAGGAACTTAAATAAGACGTAAATCAAAATATAAGTCATTTTAAGTATTAAATCTAATGAAAACATGAAATATAAGCATAATGTTCTTAAAATCATGATAAAATTAGTCTACTTGGCACATATCATTTAATTGCACATTATCATATTAATTTTAATTTATATCATATTATTATAATTCTGAAATTATATTTAAAGTCAAACATACCAATTTATATTTATTTAAAAATATAAAGAATAATAATTAACTATAAAATGAGATAAAGATTGTAAAAAAAAGTGACGAGTTTATTTAAGGTAGCCGTCAATTTAGACTAGGAAAGTGAATTGCTTAAATAGAGAAGAAAAGGCAAATCGACGTTGGAATGTGGCTTACAGGTGGGCTTTGCAAAATACAGGCCCATACGTTTTTGTTTTTCGATTTTTTCCCCTTGACTGGTTTTTAGGCGAAGCCGGTCTTGAAGGAAAAAGAAATGGAAAAGGTTCTGACATCGCCTCCCCTGCTTTGTGTCTGACTCTGTCCTCTGTAGAAGTTGTTTCTCAGGTCAGGTTGTTACTAATCAAACTATATCACAATTACTTGCTTCGATCATTTGTGCCCGATCATTCCCCTTCACCCGATTGGCTGATACATCCTTTTTGGTTTATTTATATTCTTTTTTTCTTTATTTGTAGATTAAAATTTGTGTGACCAAAGAGAGCGTTGTTGATGAAAGGAGAAGTGGAGCTAGAGACGGTCAGTGCGGTGGCTCCCAGCGACTCTGATCCTCTGCTACCGAACCAACCTCATCTTGAATCACCACCTTCGTCGTCGTCGTCGTCGTCTCCGGAGATTAAGGTCGTAGAAGATGTGGAGAGCGGTTCTGTTCCTACTTGCCGCATTTGTCTGGAGTCCGATTGTGAAGAAGGTGATCTTTTCGATCGCAAGTGGCTCTTTTTTCTTGCACTTTACTAATTGATCTTCCTATGCGTCTTTTTTCTTCTCTGATTTTGGAGCAACAATCACAGATATTTCTTTTTCAACTGATGCGTTGTCCAAATACCTCGTATCTTCAAAATTCTTAGTGGCATCAAGCTGTTTTTCACTTGTACTTTGTGGATATCTGTTCAAACTATTGCTTCTGTTTCTCTAACTTCAAGCTAGTACAGACTAAGTAAGTTCAACTCTGCTTTTAAACGATGCTTTTTGTTTAATGAGTCTAGTTGCGTTCTGGTTTCTGCTTGTTCAAGCTCTTTTATCTAGTATACTTTATGTGCTAATGATGATTTGAATGTCATGATTTACATTCTTGACACTTCTTTTATAATGATATCTGGTTTTGCTCAAAATCAATCTTTTTTTTCCTTGGCCTTGTGGTATTTGTTTAATGTTGTAGAGGATGAGTTGATATCTCCATGCATGTGCAAAGGCACTCAACAGTTTGTACATCGATCATGCCTTGATCATTGGCGCTCGGTTAAGGTAAGTGGTATTCCTTGCAGTTTATGTGTGTAGGTAATAGTACCAAGATGTTGAATTTTTGACTGTTCTGTATTCTCTCTCTGTTTTGCAGGAGGGATTTGCTTTCTCTCATTGCACAACTTGCAAAGCCCAATTTCATTTTCAAGTTTCATTGTTTGAAGACAACTCTTGGCGGAAATTCAAATTCAGACTTTTTGTAACCAGAGATGTTGTTGTTGTATTTCTGGCTGTACAAACTGTGAGTTATTTGAGTTCTATTCATTGCACGGATAATTTATTGGTGATAGCGTTTATGGTTAAATGAAGCTTATGCTAAGTATGCAGCCTTCTGTTTCACTTGCATGGCTTTCTGCATGTTCTCTTTGTGAGAACTACTTTTATGATGTATGTTGTTCATTAAATGACGACAATCAATAGTTCTCCCTTTCCTATTCTTTTCTTGTAATCAGCAGGGTGAAAGTGAAAATTTTAATTTCGGTGAAGGATGCTCGATATGTATTGCTATTGTAGGGTTATATATAACCATTTCAACAATTCCAAATATTAGAACTGCTTGATCATTCCATCAGCTCCATGATAGGAAAAGGAATGGATCATCAAAATAAGCTCTATATTTGAATACCCCTAACTATAGAGAGTGTAAAAAAAAGTAAAATATCATACTGTTACCTTAATGTAAGAAAAAAATTGTATTCCTCAGGTAATTGCTGCAATGGGTGGCTTCGCATACCTTATGGACAAAGATGGGGCTTTCAGAAATTCATTCAATGATGGCTGGGATCGTGTTTTATCAAAACACCCTGTACCGTTTTACTATTGCATAGGTAACTTTTTCCAGCAATTTGCTTTCTTATATCCTTCTGTCTTGCTTAGTAGGTCTTAAGCCAGATTCATCATCCTAACAGGTAGGAAAATTGTAAAGTAGCATTTTTTTCAGTCTTGGTCATTTGCAATCCTACACTTTCCATATATGTGTTTGCAAAAAGTATAATAATGATCTGTCAGATCTTTTCCTGTTAAGTTTGTCCTTGACTAGTTAATACTTGTTTCTTACTCATTTTGCTGTTTTATGATGCCAATACTTGACTTTGTAGATCAATACATTTCACTTTTCAAAAGTGCAATTCACTTTGGTTTCTCATTCTTAATACTCTTCTTATATCCTTTAACATGTGCAATTAGCCAGATGAAATTTCCCATCACGGTGGAACATTTTTATTTTTAACTCATTTACCTGCAAACTTAGGTCATGCTTTGATAAACAATTTTAGTTTTGGCTTCATGGTTATTGGAAACATTCAACTTATTCAATTGACTCTCATTTGTTTTTGGGTTCTGTGTCGGTGGCGTCACTTTCTTGCTGCTTCCGATAAGGTTTTGAATTGCAATAATTTCTAGAAACATACCTCCTTTATCTCTAATTGGAAGGGTTTTGATTTGTAGACCATTATTTTTGAAAATATGGTTTTGATGAACGGTGGCAGGAGTGCTGTCCTTCTTTGTGCTTCTTGGATTTTTTGGCCTCATCCTACACTGCTCATCCCTTAATAGTAATGACCCTCGGATGGCTGGCTGTCAGAACTGTTGCTATGGATGGGGAATTTTAGACTGCTTTCCTGCTTCAATGGAAGCTTGCTTCGCCTTAGTGGTGGTTTTTGTTGTTATCTTTGCCATTCTTGGTATAGCTTATGGATTCCTTGCTGCCACCATGGCCATTCAGAAGATTTGGCAGAAACATTACCACATCCTTACTAAGAGGGAGCTCACTAAGGTAGAGACTCCGTATCTTTTGCTTGTTGTACCATGCTGATATTGACAGTATAAGCCAGTGGTCTGAAACTTTGGTATGATTTAACCTCAAAATGCTTTATGGTACTTGATTGCTTTTTTTATAGGAGTACGTAGTTGAGGATCTGCATGGCTGTTACACCCCACCTAAACTGGATCCAGAAAATGAAGAACGCTTGAAAACGCTTAAGCTTTTGTAGTAATACAAAAAAGGTATAGTCATAAAAGATCACATTTTGTTTATCTGGATTCAAATGTAGGGATTTGGTTGGCAACTTTGTTGAAAGGCACAGGGAGAGAGAATGCCCTTTTCTTTTAGTTGTCTTTTAAACGTGATATTTTATTGCGGAGCTGGCTAGGTGATCGCTGTTACGTTGGGCATAAACAAATGTGAATATGCACACATGAATTGATGCATCACCTTTTAACAGTTATTATGCGATATATAGAAGCGTGTTTGCTGGGAGGAATCTAAGAATTTCTGTTTGCTGGGTTAAAACAAATCCACACGAGCAACAAGCCTTTGGCTTTCATGAAATCAGTGCTCGACTTGAAAAAAGTCCCCTGTACTATGAAACGGGGAAAAGGAAGTCACTTGATGCACGTATTCTGTTATTGAACAAACTGACATTGTTTTTGAGAAATACAAACTGACATTGTTAAGATACTTTTGTTAATGCAATCTTATCAAAATCTATGACTTCCTAATTCAATATATTATGTTCGTTTATAACTAAATATGTTTTTGAAAATAGTAAAAACTCCAGTTTAATGTTTGAAAATAGGTTAAAGTTTTTACAGCTTATTGAGCTTTCATATCGTAATGAAGTAGGTTGTCAAGGTCTCTATGTGCCAGTTTACCTACTTCAACAAACTTGGAATCTAACATAAGAAGAGTTTACCAGTAAATTTGAACTGTTGCAAATACTATGTAGACTTCTATCTACAAATAACCCTATTGCACGTGAAAAAGTTTCTGCTCAACCTCTAACCCTAATAGATAAATCAGAATTTTATTGTTGAACTTTTGTTAGGCATATTTAAAGTATTGGTGAAAGAAGTTTACTAAGATGGACAACTTGATCTTGTGTCATCATTTTTACCTATTTAATTAAACGTATATTCCAAACATTCAAATATGTTACCACTCGCTCCTATTTTTACAGTTTCCCTAACATATTTCTTCCCTTTCTCTTTGTTTGGTTCTAAAAATTACCATGGAAAAACTAAAATGAGCCAGTTATCTAATTGCCCAGACTTTACACTGGATCACTATGTAGTGCTTAGAACTCCCAATTCAACAAGGGGGACACTCGTCAAAGACAATGCTCAAACTGGAAATCAAAATAAGAGCATGCAAATACTAACTATACACTCCTTATGAAACATTATATTGGGACACTAGATGGTCCACAGTTTCCTTTGTTTTACCACCGAAAAATATAAGATGATAACCATCTCTAATTACCTCAATGTCCTCAATTTCAGCTTGATTCTTGTTCATGAGAACTTTTGTAGGCCAGAATCTAAACTTCTTCAAACCAATCTCAAGCAACTCTTGAAATGTCTTGGGAAGCAGAACAAGCTTGTCAGAAATTTCTCCAATTTTCGGGCAACTTACTGTAACTCTCACCGGGCTAACTTCAATATTTGTCACACCTGTGCTGTGTCTCACTGGGTATAATAAGTCTTTCTCACCACTATGCATAGCTGACATCATCCCAAAAAGTGAGTTGTGGGAACCGTTTGTTCTACGCCTTGGTCGGGATTGGCTCCACAATCCATCTATATTTGGGAATGAACCTTCTGGTAGGACAGGACGAATTGCTGGCTCACTAGTAAATCTACCCAAGTATCGAACTCCATGCTGTTGTTGCTGCTTCTTAGAGATTGCAGTGACAGATTGTGATTTTAAACCATGAGCTTGGAAAATGAGTTTTATTTCTTCATGTCTTTGTTGGTCAACTAGATCTCTAGGACTCCAGCCACCAACATCTTTTTTATCAACATCTGCACCATATTCTAGGAGGAATTTGACAATGTCAATGTTTTCTTCACAAACTGCAACATGAAGGGCTGTGGTTCCAATGCCTCTTGGTTTTGTGACATCACCACCAAAGCGAACGATTTCTTTCAGTAAGTTCAATTTGTTTTTGTTCAGCAACCGTGCATGCAAAATGACCTACATCACCCAAGCGACTTAGAAGGAAACGTGCCACTTTGGGAAGCAATGCTTGGCGATCATAAAAAAGTAACCAAACTGCTGAAAGAAAATGGAGCAAGCGTACGACGCCGGCTCTATTTTCTTTCAACAATTTGATTACTTCTTCATTACCCCCAAACATTACTTCCCAAAGCGGCACGTTTCCTTCTAAGTCTGCATATGCACCCAATTAACTAAACCATTTGAAACTTGGAAGTACCAAATCAATATTTGTTCTTGGAGTTAATCTAAACATGCACTCGTCCATCTTTGGTGACCATAATTGTTTAACCAATCTAAAATATTGCTGATGGAGACGTGTGCATTACTGTGATTACCAAATTAAGGAAAAAAGAGAGGGACGACAGGGGTGTTGCACTGCGTCATGCATGAGTTTTGGCAATGAAATAAGAAAGTTGCTCGTCAACAGCCAACCCAATGATTTAGCAACTTCTTTGGATAAGAGGGTGGGTCACTGACTAATTGAGATCTATAGAAAGATTTTAATATAGAGGAGTTGACATGGTCTCAAGAAGCATATACCTTATTATATTATTATGTATTTACCTTATTATATTATTATATTATTATCACTCCATGATTTATCAATATAGTTTTCCTTTCCAGCAAATTCTGGTGAACATTTTATCTTTTTTGATGCATACAAAAACGTAAATCCTATTTAAATTAGGATTGC